>JAZGTN010000030.1:0-160000 GCA_037783415.1 Leptasterias polaris
ACCAAAATTTAAAACAACGTGAACTGACTGACACTAGTTTGACAGGCGTCGTCAAGCATTTTATTTATGGAGTTGACTCCATAATGACTCCATGCTTTGTAAACGAGTATTTAGTAAAACCAACAGCAAACCTTAGGAAGAAAGTTGGAAAGCTTGTACTTGTGTTGTGTAGTAAAAGTACGCTGATAAGTTGAAAATGGTGACATACATATAAATACATAGGACACAACCACTTGTTGTCAGCCAAAACCCCTAAAATTGATAACCATCCATTGTAAAAATGTATTACGTACTGTAGTGTAAAGTGTCTTGAAATTTGAGAATACATTGACTTTGCACGTTGGGTATTTTTGCAAATAATCTCTGATTCAAGATTGTATACTTCTACATCCTTCAGAATTTTCATTTTTTAATAACTCTTTTTGAAACAAATTTTTTGTCTTCGCTACGAAGGATACATTACTTTATCTATGATCTTAGTTTACCCTCAGTCTTTAGTTTTAAGAAATCAACTGACTATAAACACATTTTCCAAGACTGTACTTTGATATTTCGTTCCTTTATTATTTTTGTATGTATTGCCAAACAGTATTTTTACTTATTTTGATTATTTATGGAAGTGTTCGATTCAAACCATCCCTCCATTTAAAAAAACCAAGTGCAAAATGACGTGATGAAACGTCACACTCTCAGGAGGCGAGATGACGTCCCTCAAATGATCAAAATTCAAAACCCGCCATCTTAACAACAGCATGTCTTGAATGAAAACCACTCTACCATGACACTTCTGCCTTGATTGTGAATAATAATGCGCCGAGTGCTTTTGAGCATGTAGAACGGAATGACAAGTAGAAGTGTTACCCCAGTGTGTCGTCGGCTTGAGTGCTTTCCAACTTCCGTTTGTATGTAGACAAGAAGTTAATACTGAGTTTCCTGAATTTATTTCCCCTTGTAAGTAGAAAAGCTAGAGTAACTCACTCTATAATGAAAGGGAAGTGTTGCATTGTGTAGTAGCTATGGTTGTAGTTTGTATGAGACGTGTGGGGTAGCGTTATTGTAGCCTCAAACCAAAAAACCTCCATTGAAGAATTACAGAAAAAAATCCATGTACACTTAAGGTCACAAATATGGCAACAGTCTTCCAACTTGAACAATCTTTGAAGGTGCTGTCTGTTTCCGCTTTCAATATAGAATTAAATTTAATTCTAACCTTTGGCATGCATGTGGCAGGAAACGTTGAAGCCAAAGCTGAAGAAGGGCACGTCTGCAACTCTCTGCACTATCTTTTGCAGAGCTCGTCATTCATGCAGTAAATGGCTATTTCTAGAATTCATACATGTACATTGTACACAGGTCAAAGGTCACTATGGATGTAGCCAGAGTAGCTCTTCTCTTGCGATTTTTTCCTCAAAAAAACCCTTGAGAAGTAAAGAAGTAAAGTGGCCACCAAAGAGGGATACAGAAAAAGTCAACAAAGTGTCCAGGACCGTATAATTGACAGTCCCAAAACCTTTTATTATCCGGTTGCCAAAGTGAAGGCTTCAGAAAAAATGGAGCCTATGTTTAGGCATACAATTAAGTTCAAACAATTAGTGGTGTGGAGTGACATTAGGAGAAGAGGATAGGAGGGTCAAGGCCATGCGCCAGCCAAACTGTTTGATCTGTGATGGTTTGACTACTCTACATAGCTGATAAATTTCAAACTCAGGCGAATTATCATTTTCTTCAAAAAAAATTCTGGGTTAGTATTTTATGTACTCTTTATTGGTATATTGTTTGAATGCAAAGTTAAAGTTGTTACAATACTGAATTCATATTTATGGTGTTCCCACAAACGGCTTGTTCTAATTGACTGAATACAATTTCTGTTGTTTACATGTAGACAACTTTTTATTGGAATGTCACTTGGTAGCTTAACCCATTAAATTTACAGAACTCATCAATTAAAAGAAATGTACTGCACATGATTGTGCGTTAAAGTTATTTAAAGTTGTTGCTGAATTTATCATGAAAGTACATGTACATGTAGGTCACCATAAAAAGTGCAACCTTTTAAATTTAAGTGGCTAAAGTTCTTTAGGGAGTGTAGACTGAGGAAAGATTTAGCTTTCCTAGACTTGTCACCATGCTCTCGTTATTTTGTTGTCCACATACATGTATAGCTGTTTGTGAACAACTTTTTTTAGTCAATTCCATTTTTTTTTCTTTTCCCAAGATGGGCTTTGATGCAAGTCTTCCTTCCTGTGATTTCCGTTCAACTCATTGTCTCCAGATATTTATCTTTTTCCCTGAACCATTGTCCAGAGGCGGTACGACTTCCTCTGTGACGGTAACAGGTGAACTAAACATGATCATTCTTTGCCAAAATCCTTTACATGTAGGAAATGACGAGGTTTGGAAGGCCTTTTATTAGAGACAGTTTGTTGATGTGTGGGTGGCTTTGGAAGTGGAAGGTCAGAACCTACATAGCATAATTAATATTATTTGCAATGCATGGAAATACATGATGCATGCAGTTCGCGAAGTTTTGAGAGCCTCGTAAAAGATGTTTTTTTAGTCAACTGCGTCTTGGAAAAATTGCCTCTCACTGGGTAAACTGCAAAGGGCCTACTCTAGTCAGTGTTCTCCCCTGACATTGGTTTGCCGTTTTCTGGCCAAATGCCAGTTAAAACACCTGAGGACCAGTCAGAATTCACTCCAAGTGGTCCGACTGGCTAGTTCAATGTTGAAAAGCATCCCTATTGAATATGAATTATGGACAAGTGCAAAAGCTGACAGACCATTGAAATGACAAGCTGTCTGGTCCTGCTGGCTAGTCACTGAAAAAGTTAAGGGCTAACCCTGCTACTAGTGTGAACCACCCATATTGTAACACCCCCCCCCCCCCCCCCCCCTACACCTAGTTGAATTGTCCCTTTAAAGTTGTAGATGAGAACAGCTGAACAATGAATCTGGACACTTGTTGTTTCTAACAGTTGACACTTGGTAATAATTGTCTCCTGTCAGCTGTTGTGTACACGTAGATATTTAATCATAGCGATAGCGGTCGTGCTCTATCAGTGGCCTATCCATCCAAACCCTCTATTATCACATTATCGGGGGCAGGCTCCTTGTACGAGCTAGCACATTCCGTCGCATATCAACGCAAGAAAATTATTATAATAATTATTAATTTTATTGAAAGCCAAAACTCGAGCTGATCGGTAAAATATCAGGAAATCAAGCCTAAACTAATTTAAAGAGAACAACTACATGTACATGTACTTGACTACGTGTTAGACTACAACACCTTTAAATCAAAATGATGAAATGTAACGTCTTGTTTCGAGTTGTGACATTTTAAATGTACTGTGAAATGAATTTTGTTAGTCCAACTTCCAAGTTTCTTGCAGGGTTTGTCAGAGTTTTGAGTCGAAACTATTGCTGTTCATGTAGTATCCTGATTTGGTTCATTGAATCGTTGTTTGAAAAACGGCTACACGGAATTCTTATGAAACTACATCCTCACGTCATCCAAGCACGAAGTGATATAGTTGTTTTATTCACCTGAATTCTATTTCTGAACACTACAAAGTACATACTTAACTGTGGCATAGTGGCTACAGTTAATGATGCACGCAATTTCCGCAGATAGCTTCCTGCAAAGTGACTCTGTAACTTAATCCATATCCACAAAAGTAATTTTTAGTAAGAGCTAGAAATTTATAATTTACTGAAAGTGGAATCCATCTGACTATTTGATTCCCCCCCCCCCTTCAAACTACCTGTATCAGGCTTATTATAACTCTAAGGTTATTTCGCCGAACAGTCTGCATAATGTTCATAAAAATTCCTGGAATATCATTTGGTCTGAGTGCCACTTTTCTTATCTAAAATGGGAACAGTTTGAAGGCTAAGGCATTGGCAAGGGATGTCGTGGTTCCTGCTGCCTTTAATGATGGTTCTTGTAATCTATTGTTCATTATTAAGAAGTATAAATAGCACATTATTTACTATCAGGCCCAGTTACATGTGTACATATGTCACGGAGGCAATAGAGGCTGCCTCTTTGCCCCTGGACATTGCCTCGGTGCCCCGGTCATTTTCTTGGTAGCTGTCAGTCATTTCGTCAGTAGCCACTGGTCATTTGAAAATGTTTCAGTAAAATATTTACTCTCATAGATGTAGAGGTGCCCTCAACGTATGAAAAACCGCCTTGTCCTTGCAAGAATGAACTAACACTGTATAATTATCAGGATTGCTCTGAAGGTTGTTAATGTTACACTGTACATCATGCAGATACTCTGAACAATTTTTGGCTTGGGTTTTTACTGTAAAATCTCTTTAAATCCCAACCAATTGTAAGTTTTGAGTGAAACATTTGGATACAGTAATTTTTCCACACTGTGCAATGGTTGCTCCACATTCCCTGTCATAAAACAAACTAATACAAATAAATGAGTCATTACAAATAAACCCATTAATATATTTTTTTAAATAAATGATCTTCGTGCTGATGCTCAACTGACCTTTGGACGTCTTTCTTTGATCAACAATGGACATACTTGTTTTTCTCTCAATTATCCGTCACCCCCCCCCCCCCAAAAAAAACAACGCCAAAAATATTTTGAACATTAAGTCACAAGATATGTGCTTACTTTGAACACTCCTCGTTTGGTGAATAACAAGGCAAAGGTCCCTACAAACAAACATGACAGAACTCTTGCTCCTATTGTTGACAGTGTTTTTAATACAATGGGGCCAATTCTACAAAGGCTTGATTATAAATCTAAGATTTCAATGGAGGTTTCACCTACTCAACTCGGCAAGGGTTCATCGTACAACAAGTTACCTCACCTGCTTGGCGCTTTGTAGCAGGTACACTTGTTTACCGGTATTCTAAAGTAAACGGGTGGCACTGGGCCGGGGCACAGAACGGTGGCAGCAAACTTGACTGACTCGTTCATAGTTTGTAAAACTCTACGCTTTCAATGAAATTTGTTCCGAAAGTTTGAATACATGTAGTTTTCAAACAACAAGGAAAAAGTCAGACAATCTGTTGCTACTACAAGTACATGTAGCACCTCAAAAATGTCCAGGGTTTTCCCCCATTTTACTGTAGGAAGTACATAACTTCATTCCCACCATGTCCATACTAATTATGTTAAATATAATGTTGACCTTAAATTGATTGCCTCCATTGCCCTGCTCTCTATGTATGTTAGCCTGATCAGAATAAGTGCAGGCTAGATACATTACTTCGTTTTTGTGAGGGCGAGGAAACCAAGCCATTTTTCAATGGTATGGGACTCTCTTTGAGGAAATAGTAAATTTCCATTGGAATATTTCAAGGGGCACCAAGGCAATGTGAAGCAAGTGCCTCCGTTGTCTCAGTGAATTATCAGCCTGACTGGCTTAATAAGCAGTGGCTGCGATTGAAACGCCAAAAGAGCGGCCAGAGCTATTTTTATTGAAAATATTGCTTCCAGTGCCCTAGTCTTCTCTTTGGACTTTTCTGAATAATTGGCTTAGGCTAAGGCTGGATTGCAGAAAAGTCCTATTCTTTAATATTGCCATAACAGCCATAGCCGCAGCCAAAGTCGCTTGATTTGAATGCCCTATCTAGATGTGCCCCTTTCAAAAAACATTACCATTGAAGTAGTGAACTGATGACACTTTCACAGGTAACCGTTAGCTAGTTGTGTGATGTGAACAGAGGATGAAATTAATTTAATTTAAAAACAAAACATATTTGTGATGTACTTTCCCTTTAAAGACGTGTCCTTCTTGAAAGAAGAAAGAGCCCTTGGCCCTGCATGAACGAAATTCCAGGCCTGGTCAGGTGGATATGTGTTCATACAGAAGACTTGAGTATTGAAACATGGCAGGTATTCACTAGAGCTTTTGGGGATGTATATTTGTTACATAATTGTCATGATTGTGCAGGAAAGCTGTTTAAAGTTTGGGGGAATGAAGTTTGTATTTTGTGGTCATGAAAAAAATTGCAATAGGTTTTTCGCACTGAAATCATCTGTCAGTTTTAGTTGTTTTTTTTTTTTACGTCCACAAATCTTAAAGAAAGGTGCAGCCATGTTGTAAATATGTTCATGTACAAAAAACCTTAAAGATAACAATTTATTGACGTTGGGCCAGACTTGCTATTTATCTACAATAAATCTAAGAATTTTGGATGTTGAGTTGCATCAAGAGTGGAGTACTTCTGGAGTACATGTCTTTTAATGGACAGGCCTGGAATTTCATCTTTGAGAGGGCAAGGTCATTTTGATTTTGCAAAGGGCACTTTATTTGGGAAAATCTTAAAGTCTATGTGGAGCTTTTGAAGGGGCACCAAGGCCAAGACCAGGGCAACGGCCTCCACATAATTCCAGGCCTGTATGGAAGGGGCTTGCCAAAAGCATTAGGGGGTTACTGTACTGTGATTACATTTTCTGAGAATACAGATTAATCTCATTTTAATAAATAATTATATTGCATTGTTTAAAGTACACAAACATTACATTCGTGTGTACATTACTTTGTACTTATTGGCGTGTCGTGGCCGAGTGGATAAGAGCACCGAACTCAAGCTCTGGTGTTTCTGTTCAGCAGAGTGTGGGTTCGAGTCCCGGTCGTGACACTTGTGTCCCTGAGCAAGACACTTAACTATAATTGCTTCTCTCCACCCAGGGGTAAAATGGGTACCTGTGAGGGCAGAGATGGTTCTTGTGATGGATTTAGCCTAGTAGCGCATATATTGCAGCACAGGCTGTATATACTCCCCAGGGAGCTGATATGGTTTCAGGATTGATAAAAATGGCCCAGTGACCAGGGGTAATAATATGCGCCTCGGAATAGCCTAGCTAGATAGATGGCGCTTTATAAATGCTTGATATATTTTTTTTTTTTATACATCGTCGTGAACTAAACATTATTTTGTGCTTAATTGTCGTGAACATCATAATGTACTAATCTGTTAATAAGTAATGCACATGATGGGCAGTCAGTCTGACTCCAGTGCCATGCTCTTTTGTAATTATGACCTTCTCCCAGGATGGCATGAACAGACCTACCTGGCTTTCGTAGAAAGCCTGCATGAAACAATTCATCAGAAATATTCTACACAGGATGTTGCGTATGAACGCAGGCAGACATTATTCATGTATCCACACATAATTATGCTATCCTATATACATGTAGTGCTCCTGACTTCAGGCTACTCTACTTTCACACAGGGACCAGAGGGCTGCACTATTTGTCCTTACTCTTGTTTGACCTCTAAGGTCAAGCAATCATGTTGAAAGGGTAGAATCTACATACCTCACAACAGTATTCCCACTGTACAAATCTTATGGATCCTATATATGGGTTGAACCATACTTGTACATGTACAGTACCAGGGCTTAAAATTTACATTGGACGGCAGGTTCAAGAACAGTGATTTAACATTGGGTCAGTAATCTCATGATCGGGACAAGTCAGGTAGTCTTGTGTTTTTCTATTGAACAGTAAAACCTCACTCTATTTATCTTGAAAAAATAAAATAAAAAATTACGTTCAAATGTTGATTTTTAGTCTGATATCTTTTCAATAAGACAAATGTCATGTTCAAGTCATGTTCAAATAAAAACTGTGTAGAGAGTTTTTCCTTATTTTGATTCTGGTCTTTTAAAAAACAAATTTTTGTCCAGGATTTTTGGTTTTTTTTGCTTCAAGCCCTGCAGTCTTGTGGATTTTTTTTCCAAATTCGAGCCCTCAGTACATGTAAATGTAACAGGCTTGACGCAGTGTACAAATGTACTTCACCGAGGCAACAGAGCGATTGTGTCCATGCTCCTTGAAATATTCCAGTGCAAACTTGTATTTGTATTTATTGTCCAAACCAACAGCGGACGAGCCGCCAATTACAGGAAAGGGAAAATATAAAATAACTTAATCTTGAAACTATAAAATAACTTAAATTTGAAAATAGAAATTAAATATAAAAATGTAATTTTTTTTAAATATAAAAATGTAATTTTTTTAATTTTTATTAACTAGAACAAAGAAACAAATAAATAAATTTTAAACACATACATACATACATTTCTCTCATTATTCTAAGAATAAACATTTTCCTCCATGAACCAAATTACAGATGTTCCAGGCGTGAGATTTTTCAGGATTTTTCATGAGCCTTCAAAAATGTCTTGAAAGAAGTAAAGCAGACTCAGAAGAAAGAAAGAAATAGTCCACATTATTCCTGGTGATGCACCGAGTCTGTAAACCTCCTGAAGGTTCCTGGTCTAGAATAAGGGGAAACCCAGACTCGCAAAGTCATTTTTAGGGATTTTCACATTTGGCAAAACTCATCACTGATATTCCCATACTTACATTACTCAACTGGACTTACTGCATGCAAATGTTGTCCTTTCCATTATTTAAAGTTTTTTATGTCTTGTTACTTTTTACATGTCATGTAAAGGTTGGGCTGGAAACCAGTTTCAAAATTTGAAATGTCTTTTAGTTTTTTGTTTAACCTATTCAGTTTTCAACCTGGTTAAAAAGTTTTCCTTTGCCACAGTAAGGTGAAACTGGAGTCTTGACACTCAAGTCCCTGGTAGCGAGATTCTGACATTAATTTATTTGCCATAATTCATTCAGTAAGTGATTCATGCTCAGAATGCAGTTAATAACCAGCCAGTGGTGTCCGAATAGAATGAAAGAGGCCAAACTGCCTAAATATGGGTCCCAGAACCCTGATTGTCACTTTTGTACAATGTCTCATGATGCCAAGTTCAAGCAGCGTAGCTAAGCAACACTGTACTGTGTCACAGTCTAATAATATCTTTAAGGATTGTGTAACCCGCCTACATGCGTATCAATGTGGGAAGTCTAACAGTTCATTCAAAGATACTTAAGAACTGAAAAAGGTTTCATTACCCAGGTTGAACTGTCTTTCACACGTTTCAATGTCATGAGGAGGGATCCAGACCAGGCACTGTAAGAAACACAAGCAGCAATGGGCTTCAGCAGTGACGGCAGGAGCTGCCTCAAACACGCTCAGTCAGGTTTTTCCCTTTTTTTTTTCTTTCCGGAGGAGAGATTCCTATGAATAGTTTGCCCAGGAGGAAATTGCGAATAAGAGGAGGCAAATCTGATTACAAAGGGGCTGTGCTTGATGTCACTTGGTCTTCGCTCGCCTGGGTTTGTCGGAGAGCGGGTGATGGGAAAGGGAGACGCACAGTTTGTTCAACTCATGTTCGTTGTGAAGCCGGACAGGACAGTGACGTCAGCTGGTGTGAGGTTGAAGGAAAGTCGCCAAGGGAAAGGTGAGGGAATGACGTTCCCTACCACCTGATCAAATAGATTTATATTTAGGTGATTGTTTACACTTTTTTGTTTTTATGCCAGGGTGGCAGAGTTGTTTTTGATTTGTGAAAAACAGCTTTTTATAGCTTTTAAAAGCTTTTAAAATCTATACATTAAAGATTAGACCTGGCTGTAGGCATATATATTTATATTTAGGTGGTTGTTGACATTGTTTGTTAGTCCTATCTTAGCTTTTGAAAGAAAAGCCATAACAACTACTATTAAATCAAATATGTAGTACGCTGTTTTGATGTGCATTGGTGTAGCGCATGAAGAATATTCCCAGAAGATGTTTGCAATGGAGTGATGTCTAACAAACAAGTTGAAAGTGATTTCTCAAAATAATATTTGTAATATCCAAAGCAAACAATGTTTGTGTTTCCTGAAGGGGTTCAATATTGTTACTGAACAATTTGAGAATAATTTCACAGGGGAAAATGTACAGGATTCTCTAAAAACAAAATCCCCAAAAATGTATGCACAGTATGTACTAGTTATTGCAGCAGCTATTGTTTTTTTAATTTTTCTAAACATTCCGAGGGCCTTGATTCGGTTCAGCTTGCTTCTGCTCAGCTTGCAAAATGTGGGTCCAGCAGGCCGTACATTTTTGAAAATTCTTGGGGAGAACCGTGACGTATTACTGGGTTTCATTTCAATACCAGGCACGTCCTGCCAGAACTCAAAACTGGTTTGTTTGCTCAGCAAATAGATAAATTAATAGCTTTACAACTAACACCTAATTTTATTGGATTGAATGTACAGGGAGCTAAATACCTGAGGGTCGCAGTGATTTAGTTCACTTTTTAAATATTCCTGTCATCAGTTAGTGTATCTTGTAGTTGTACTGAATGTTTCTTGTTTTTGTATTTTTATGTGTGTTATGACACATACATGTAAGTAGGGCCGATAAGGTAAATATTTTTGAGAATGCCTTATTTTGGCAGGGTTTGTCACATCGTCAGCAATTTCACGAAGGGCCAAAAACCTGAAAAATCGATAAAAAACTAATTTTGACTTTTTGGGTGGATTCGACTAAGGTGATTGGGATCTAACTATTTACGAAGTTATAGGTCTCAAAATCGTCTAGTTTCTTAATTACGCTAAGTTGATGAATGACAAAAACCTCAAGAACCTGGAATTATGTTTTCACGAAGAGCCAAAAACCTTTTTGTAAATTTTGTGTATACCTTACCACGTTGATTTACAGTTGGCACAGTGCCAATCATGAGCGCGCCGTCTTTTGCGTTTTCACGAAGAGCCAAAAAGTGTATTGCTCTAACGCGTGGAATTATCCCTTGGCACGGTGCCAAACGTGGGTGCTCCGGCTTTTGCGTTTTCACGAACAGCCAAAAAGTTTATACACGACGCGCTGCACACAGAGCACGGTTTGTAACGTTTTCACGAAGAGACAATTTTGTTAATTAAATAAATACTCATTAATTAAACACGTTATGGACAAAATTGAAACAGATTTGTATGATTTAGGATCTCTACTTTCCTGACATGTAAAAATTTCCAAGATAAGATTTCGAATAGTATACCAACCAGTAGTTTCAAAATAAGCTAAACTTCAAACGCGGTTTTCTCAGAATATATATTTTTGACTGCAGGGGACTTTTTTGCCCTTCGTGAAATTGCTGACGACATGTAGGCCTATTCTTTTGTTTGGAAAAAAAAATTTTTTTAGTCGAAGGTTTTTGTTGTCAAAAATCAGTGATGTAAGTTTCGTTTTTATGAATAGTACGTAATTAAATTATTCAGGAAGTTTGACACTAGTTTGGAGAATCCTGGGTTACACCATTTTGACCTTGGCACATTCCAAAGTCAACCACTGTGCTGTTCTGAACCCATGTGGAACTTTTAGTGGAAACAGAAGACAATTGATAAGTTTCAATCTGAAAGGTCATTGGCTAACTACACTAAAGCAGAATCAATGCTCCAGAGAAATATTTTATTATATTTTTTATTTTTTTGATCCCGGGGATCCTCATTTATTGTACACTGTCTCTTCTCATAATATCAGTACAATCCTATTCTTATATACGACTTATATACGACTTAGGCCTATATAAATTAAACGTCTATTTAGAAAGTAGGTTACCAGTCAGCCTTGACCTAAAATCAAAAAGGAGTCCCACTTCTGATATAATTTGAACCCGTCTCCGTTAGAATAGAACATACATTTTTCCATCGAAAAATAGTTCCTCACTTCTCTTTTTAGAACTAAAAGTGATGGATGCTTCCCGTTCATTTTCACTTTATACACATGGAATCGACAAATAAGTAGTATAAAGTTAACAATTTTGCTACTAGCATTGGTGTTACCAAATAAAAACGCTTCATTATCCATATTTATAGACGTATTGGTCTCTTCCTTAATCCATGAAAATACCGAGGACCAAAAAGAAATTGTGTGGATACAAGAGCAGAAAAGGTGAAAAAGTGTTTCCTCCTCGTTATTACAAAAAGTACACAGATTACTACCCATTTTTTAAATTTTAAACAGGAAGGAGTTAGTACCTAAGATCCGATGAGAAATATTTCTCTCTGAAATCCAGTCAAAGTCAAGAAAATAATGTAACCTCTCAAATCACTTCAGGTGTATCAACCGAAATATGCATGCAATCAAAGTTTAAAGCATGTTTAAAAATCATGGCAAAAACTTAAGTTGTTCTTGGATCTTTTCCTCATAACATGACCATCGAATTTGAGGATTTTTTTTTTCAAAGGTTAATTGAAAATTTGTGATTTATTTGAATTCTAAAGGACAAGAACTAATTGCTTCAAACAAATGACAATACAGTAATTTCCCTTTAAAGGCAGGGTATACTTTTGGTAATTACTACACAGGCTTCTCATAATAGAGAACTGAGTTTTTTAGAAAGAGTGTCTTTCATAAAGGAGTCCTTTACTGGAATAATCTAAGTGCAGAACTTAAACAGTCAGCCAGTGTTTTATCTTTTCGTAAAAAACTAAAGAATATATTGATTGATTTATACACCACTTAATTTATTTGTATCTTTTTGTATTATCTATTGTCTAGTCTCACTCATGCATAACATGTCCGTGTCCCGGTACTGTTTTCCTTGTTTTACGTTTCTTTTGTCTTTGTCTTTATAGGGAAGGGGAACAAAAAGCATTTGCTTCTTCTTTTTCCTACATGTTAATGTCACATATTATCTATTTATTTTTCAATATTTTGTAATGAATGATGTTGACATGAAATAAATGTATCTGAAATGAAATACTACATGTAATTACTATGCAACAAGAATGTTTTTTTTTTCTTACATTATTTTCTTGCAACTTCGATGAGCAATTGAGCCCAAATTTTCATAAGTTTATTATTTTATGCATATTTTTACTTTAGGATACACCAAGTGAGGATACTGGTCTTTGACAATTACCAAAAGTATGCCCTGCCTACATGTATAAGTTTAAGGGACCAATCTACAGGCCTTGGACGTTAATAGGGTATTCATACTTGAGGACATTCCATATTACACAAAATGCCTCTACAGTGAACTTTGCCCATCCATTCCAGCAGAAAATAAATAACTTTATTATTACACACTACCACACTGTCATTAGTATAGGCAGGCAGCAGTGGGTATTTCCTTTGGCAGTGTGCCAGATGTCAGGGTCACCTGAGGTCACCAGTGCAATTTGCATGTAAAGGCATTTGGGGATTTGTGTGTGGTGCACTTTGAAGCCCTGTGGGTGTATTGTGGACAAGTAAAGGTACCCTGAAGTTCACATACAGTACATGTACATGTACAATGTACATACCATGTATGTTTGTATGTAAGTACAGGTAATGTACAGTGTACAACACAGACATGTATTGTACAGTGGAATACATTGTGTATGTTTCGTATGCTTGCGGGTTTGGGGGGGGGGAGGGTTCTTGGAATCAATGTACGCAGTACTCAGTGCATTGCAATACAAACACCCACATCACATGCATACAATGCATTTTACATGTACGTACATTTTGTCATGGTTACATCAGCGTTCTCCCTTAACAGTGGTCCGCTGGCCTAATGCTTGTTAAAACTCCTGAGGACCAGGTAAAATAATGTTCTCCAAGTGATACTGCTAGTTGAATGTTAAAAATCATCCTTATTGAATAGGAAATGTGGACTTGTGAAAAAGATGGGGGACCATTGAAATGACAAGCTAACTGGTTCTGTTGGATAGTCACTGAAACAGTTTAGGGCAAATCCTGCGTATTATGTACCATACACTACATACATGTACATGTACAACTACAGTGTACACATTTGATTTTTTTAAGCTCTCATGTCCCACCAGTAGGCCCTACCAAGCCTCCAGAGAAATATTCCCGTCAGAAATACTGTCAAAGTCTAGCAGATACAATTTGACCTGACCCCCAAGAATAACATTTGTTTATTTCTATATCCGCAATGGAAGCTTGCATGGTAATGTGCTCAGAGTCCCTTCTAAAACACAAACTATTTTCCCAGTTTGTGTTCACTAAAACACAAAATCAGTTAGAGCCTACATCTATTATATTTTTTAAAGAGTACTTATGTAAAGTCTGTAATTTGGTGAACATTTCATGGGTCGGTTGGACAGCATCATGGAGTAAGGGTTGCATGTCACAATTAAAAAAATATAAAATTATGAGAATGAATTTACTCTTTCATAAAGCAATGGTGTGTGTAATTATCATAATGTACTGAATGTTACAGTGTATCAGTATCACCTTTTTATCATAAAGGAATGTATTATTACAATGGACATATTGTAGGCATACATGTTCAAATTTACTGGGAGCTTAACATACAGAACTTGTTCACCCTTCTCACCACCATTCAATGGTCTTTAAACATTATTGCCCTCGATGCTGTAATTTTACCCCCCCCCCCCAAGAAAAAACAAAACAAACAAAACAACGAACTTTTTTTGTCTGGCCAAATTCTAGTCAACACATCCAAGGACCAGTGAAAAACCTTACATGTAGTCCGGCTGGCTCATTCAGTGATATCAAGCATTCCCTATTTATTATGAAATGGAGACCAGTGAAAAAGCTGGTGGACCAGTTAAATGACAAGATAACTGGTCCCTCTGGCTAGTCACTAAATCAGTTATGGCAAACCCTGATTGACCTTTTAACCTTTGTTTACAAAAAGAGTGACCTTTTACATTCTGGGGTCTTTCTGGCAGGCAAGTTACTGTGCTGGTTGTATGGGAAATTTTACATTTTTGTTTTATAAATTAAATTTCCATAAGTTTAATAAAAATAACTGAACAAGCTTTGAGATGTGCCCTCTTCACATCAAAAGTTGATACAAATCAGATGCAATCTAAATATATAAGATTTAATGTTTTCTTCCATTGAGCCATCCTGCCTGCAGGAATTCCAGGCTCTGTTTGCTCTTTTGTAAACATGTGATGTCACAGGTTACATAACCAGTCTATATAGCCAGATGAACTGTCACATGTTCATCATAATGCTGCACACACATGCACAGTGATCTGGGTTTCTACTCTTATACTAGTACATGTATTCTGTGATTGTACCATTTGTAGTGCACACCCAACTAGCAGTGCGCGCTCCTACATTGCATAGAGCAAAGACAGCTCTTTGACATGTTGAGGACAGGGCCCAAGCCAGAGCTAGAGCCCAAGCTTGTTTCAAAATGTATACATCCAATGGTAATCAGGCCTCTTACATGTGTGCACAGCCACAATCATGGGTACACTTTTTGTTACAAAGACACCAAATGAACAACATATAAATATTGAGTAACTCTTTGCAGATCTTGTATTTGTAAAAACTCAAGCACTTTTTATTCATCATTGACACAGCGATTGCTAATTGGTATATAAATAACATTAAGATAACTGCTACCAGTGGTTTTCAAACTGTTGTTCATAAAGCGGACACGGAAAAAATGTGTACCCATGATCATGTCTGTGCACATGTACAACATGTGTACATTTGTACTTCATTGAGGTATTGTGCCTCCTTTTCCTCTGGTCATTGCCTTGTTGCCCCTTGAAATGTTCCAATACAACTTCCTCATCATACTTAGTGTTCCTCATAGTCATAGAGAGAGTTATTTACCAAAGAGAAAACGCCTTGGTGCCCTTGCCCTTTCAAAAACGAAGCATCAGGCCTGGATAATGTAATAGGTCGCTGCAAGATATTATCAAGTTGAGCATCTATGGGTGCGTTCGATTAGCTTCCCCGTGTGTACCGGTGATTTACACTCATGTTAGCCACGCACTGAGGCTAATCGAACGCCGTGGTGTTTTCGCTTGGCACTCTGGGAAAATTAAGGTCAAACGTTTTTGCGTAGCGGTAGAACTTACAAAAGTGTAAGCTCCGTCGTCTGCTCACTTGGAAAATGTCGATGTCCGTATTAACGACACAATTTAATTATAAAATATAAAATAACAATTGCACACAGTCACCCTCTGTTTGTTTTTCTGGAAGTACGTTTCCTTTCCATTCCCCATAATTTGTTTCATGACGATAAATCTGTGTCTTTGTGTACTTTTGAACTCACGTCAAATTCAACTTGTCCCCGCCATCTTGGTATGATGCGTCATACACCTGGGCATCCACCAGAGACCCGCTCGCGAGCTGGGGTTGTGGTGGCTTACACCCGGGGCAGACATCACGTGATGGCTAATCGAACGCTCTCGTGTAAGTTTTAGTTACACGTGTAAGCTAATCGAACGCACCCAATATGTACTTGTACATGTAGAGCGCAGCATGTGTGTTACCATCTACATGTAGGGTCAAAGTTGAGAATGAGCTTTTGTGATTGCATGACATCAGCCTGTAAGGTCACACACCAGTAAACATGTTCTGACTTGCTCAGGATTACAGTCCAGTTACTGAAACCCTAAGCATTATTCATACCATATACAATTTAATTAGGTGCCCAGGTTTACAAGGTATGTGTGCATTGTACCATAGAGCAAGGTCTGTCCTTGCTCTATGATTGTACCATGGAGGTAGAAATGATTGTACATACACTATTCCAATGACTGTTATCAGAAAATAAAACCCATGGCCAATCCTAATCCCTTCATTGGGCCCCTGATGGTTATCAACTTGGTAAACTTATGTTATCTCTGAGGGGGGTAGCTGGCCATTTTCAGTATGAAAGGATCACTTCTGGCATTAGAAGTCAATCTGGAACATTGAGAGTGCACTTAGACCATGTCCAGGTCATCTGAGGCCATGATGGCCTCTGTGCAATTCCAGCTTTTTTTTTTTTTAACGTGTTCCTCCCCAGCCCCCACCCAATGCATTGCATGTCAAACAATTACATTTTACATTTACAATTTACATTACATGTCAAACAAGGTACCGGACTATTCTTCCTCCCCCGCCTCGGTTTGGTTACATTGATAGCAATGGGCTGCAGTCACAGGGCAGCAGTAACACTAAGGTGCAGTATCCCGTACCCTGAGAAGGCCTGAGCCTACATTGTACAATGTACTGTTCACGAACATGTAGAGGAGCTGCCAACTTTCCAGACTCCTGAAAATAGACCAGTCTATCCACGTTCTGTCAGGAACAAGTTTGAAAATCTCCCTGATTATGGAAACTTTATGTGGAATGTAAAATTCTAAATATCTCCCTGATTGGAAGATGCAAATGTTGCTCTGGTGTACAATCGGTATGTTCGCACATGTCTGTGTTGTGTATGTGTATGTACAGTACATGTATGATAGATGTGTGTACATCGTAATGTACATGTATGCGAATGTACCACCATGTATACAATGTGTATGCATACATTACATTCATGTAGTACCATGAATGTTCACAATACATTTCAGGGAACGATTTCATTCAGCAATTTTGCATAGCAAAATAATTAAACTGAACTTGTTTTGTGCACACTGAATGCTAATATTGAGTAGCAACTCCTGATTTTTGAGTAGCAACTCATGCATTTTGTGTAGCAATTTGCTCTGCTATACAATACAAGGGAAATCGTTCACTGCATTTTATGTACTTGTACATATTAAATGTATAACTTGACTTGTTAATGAAATATCAATTTGGACAACATTTATGGTTTAAACAGTTTACTTGTGTGTATGTGATATGTATCCAAAGTAAATAATGCGGTTGAAAAGACTGTGCAAGTTTCTCGCGTGTCGGAACGAGAAGACGCATTAAACAACGAACATATTTTTTATGAAATCAAACTTTGTTTGAAAACAAGCAACATGTATGAAAAAACTGAGCAACAAAAATACTTGTTACAATTTTTATAAAATTAGTTTTAGCTTTTAGAATAGATACACATTTAAAATTTGTTATTTATTATTAATAATAATAATAATAATATGGATTTATATCGCGCTTTATCACACCCAAGGGCGTCTCAAAGCGCTTCTTAACATTATTACCCCTGGTCACCGGGCCATTTATTTCATTTCTTAAACCATCTCAGCTCCCTGGGGAGTATACAGCCTGTGCTGCAATATATGCGCTACAAGAACCATCTCTGCCCTCACAGGTACCCATTTTACCCCTGGGTGGAGAGAAGCAATTATAGTTAAGTGTCTTGCTCAGGGACACAAGTGTCACGACCGGGACTCGAACCCACACTCCGCTGAACAGAAACACAAGAGCTTGAGTTCGGTGCTCTTAACCACTCGGCCACGACACTCCACAAAACAAACTGAAAACTCTGGAACAAGGATGCTTATTTGATCTTAACTTTTTGGAAACCCCTTTGGTAACAAAAATAATACAAGCCTGAATTTTGTGCAACCACTTCAAGCTGGTTTATGCGAACTCACGATGGTCGCATGGGAGGTAAAATTAACGTATGACGCTGAGGTCAAGTTTAATTGAGCAGGTTTTCTTCATTATATTACTTTGTGATGGTTTAAGCAGCTTTATGAAATCGGGTCATCCCTGAGGCATGGCTCTCTTCTATTTTGCTGAAGCAAAAAACTACCCACCTTGCAAAATGGTTTTATCTCTTGTGTATACATGGAGTGTTGCTTGGACACTTGCTCTATGGACAGAGTGGCTTTATTTATTTCATGGGATTGTAGCTAAGCACAACAGAATTATGCTTACCAGAATATGGTAACTAGTCAAACTATGGAGCTATGGTCAAACTACCATGTCACATAACTCGTGACTGGTGTCCTGCTCATTTCTGTTTCAAAAGCAGAAAATTGATAAGCATATTCTTTTGATTAAGCTGCTCTATGAAATTGCGCCATCGTGTGTCTATAAAGATATAGAGTGTGCAGTTATAACTGTCGTTGAATTGATGTAGAGGACACATTGCCTGAGCAATCTGGGTGGTGTGTGTTTAAACAGAGGTTGGAGATAAAGAACTATAGATTTTTGACTGGGCTTGAATTTTACACCGGACCACAGACCCCCGAGGCCAGTAAACTCAGGGCGAACAAGTCCAGCTGTCTTGTGTTGTTCAATTGAAAAATAGTACCCTCAAATTTTCAGCACAAATGGATGGAAAAGGTAGCCTGCCTTTTCCGTTGAATGCAGCACCGGTTAGTTCAGTGTTGAAAAGCATGGATATATAGTTTGGACTAGTGAAAAAGCTAGTGAAATGACAAGCTAACTACAATAGTTGGCTAGACGCTGAAAAAGTTAAGGGCAAACTTTCATTGTTTTAGAGTAATATTGAAGTTGATAATACTAATCAACTCAAATTATCTGTAAAAGCCTGCATGTCCATTCACATCTTCGCCCTTCGGATGGGACGTAAAGCCGTAGGTCCCGTGTGTTGTGTAATGCACGTAAAAGAACCCAGTGCACTTATCGTAAAGAGAAGGGGTTCGCCCCGGTGTTCCTGGTTTGATTGGCTGCATATTGCGCCACAGCACCTTGTAAACCACTACATGGTGCTATGCAAAGGAATAGGTCTCACACTTCAAAAAACGTAACTCCACATACCTTGTAGGAAAAATACTGAGTGCTTTGAGACACCCATCGGGAGTATAAAGCGCTATATAAGAACTGCGTATTATTATTATTATTATTATGTTGGAACACTTTACTTTGGTGGTTTCAGGTGCTTCAAAAGAAATTACAGCAATTTCTTGAAAAGCTGCAAATGTGAAGGTACATGTAGGAAAAGGGGTACATGTACACTTTATTGTGTTTCTTGTCAAATAATATTACTGTACTAGTAAAAAGGATATAGACGTGTAGTGGCTACATGTACATTTGTGTGGGCGGGCTCAATTTATATAATGTTAAAAAATTCTTATTCATTCGTAAACTAATAATAAAGGAACTCGTCTCTGTCTGGACTCCAGGGAAAAGACATCAGTCAGCTGACATTTCAGTTGCATCTAGACTTGATGCTGTATAAAATGTCAATGTAAGACTAAAAAACCTTTAGGGAAATTTCCCTACATCTCTGAAAAGGGCTGACAAAATAATTGTTCTGCAAAAGCCTCACATTCCTTTAAAAAAAAAATCATAATTCAGTAATCAGTATCCACATGTGTGTACACTGTACTTGTACTTTAATATAATGCTGCATAAAAAAGGTATTCCTTGTGTTTGAATATGCAGAGCTTGCCTGCTATGTACAACCAAACCTAGCCATGCCTAATTTTCTTCGATCCGATTTCGCTCCACAAACATATCTCGGTTTCATATGGGATTGCCGTCTAAATTCCCTGCTCATTTAATTACCCGCTATCACAGGCAATCTAACACTGTGGCCCAAACCCAATTATCTAGTGCTTGTCATTAGTTCCGGCAGCTAATGGCGGCCGACCGGTTGGGCACCGGTGTCGCACACTGGTCCGTTTGCAGTGCTGTTCATTACGGGGGGAAGTTGAACTGGCCCCCCCGTCGGGCTGAGAATTCCTCCCACAGTGATGCACGAGTCGGAAACTGGAGTCTCCAATCTGGGAATCAATGAGTTTTTTGACAAGTAACCTGAGATTTAAATAATGCTGTAACCTGTGGAGATGAGACCGAAAGAACTTTTGGTTTGGTTCCATCCGGTACACGTTACACCTACATGTACGTCAAGGAAACCCATTGTGGAAGCAGTCAGCCAGAAAGTGCAATTCCTGAAAGACTTGGGTTGAATTGAATTGGCTTTTCAGTAGTCTGAGCCAGACGGACTCATTCAAGTGCACTGTGACTAGCCTAGTTTCACCAAATCTATTCAATTGAGGATGTTTTGTTAAATGTTTACATTGAATTTGATACTTTGATTAACCCTTACACATCTAATTCCTCCAATATATCCAATTACCCAATTGAAGGATTTAGAAGGATTTTTCACCGGCAGGCCCATATAAGTTATAACCATTGCTTGTCACAGGGTCAGGTATTCCAATCTTGCCAAAATCCAAACAACTTGGTGTGGAGTGACACAGGAGACGATAAAATGGAAGTATTTGGGCAGCACTCTAGCCATACTGCCTAAGTCTTTAGTACATTATACATCCTGATGACACTTCAATGTTGTAAAAGGACACAGTTTTTCCATAGTCAAGGGCACCTCAATGAGTGAAATGTGAACTTGGGTCGATTTCACAAAACTCTTCCTAACTTAGGACTAGTCCTAGGCAATGCTAAGAGATAGGACTAGTCTTAAGTTACTGGTCCTAACTTAAGACTAGTCCTATCTCTTAGCATTGCCTAGGACTAGTCCTAAGTTAGGAAGAGTTTTGTGAAATCGACCCCTTATACTAAAACACCAAGCAGTCCTTCAGCTACAGAGGGGATCTAAAAAAAACATCCTCCTTTTCACTCCTAAAATAAAATCCACAATTTTTACTCACTATGCCCACCGTTTTTTTCAGGTAATTTTTATGTTCGCCACCTAACCCTAACCCTAACCCTACCCATAAAACATGTAAAAACACGTTTAAGGTTTTATGTCAGTCTCAAGTCACTGAGTGTCACTGAATTGGACAGCACCATCATTTATCTGCCATACTATCTAATATCAAACTGCTCCCCTTAAATTATCTCATTAAATTATTGAGGAGAGCTTTTTGCACTTTCTCAGAAGAAAAAAAACACTTTACAAATTAGTAAAAAAAAAAAAAAAAAAAATATTAAAACATGATATTATCAAATCTGACAGTTTACGATATTTAATTTGAGTATATTGCCCATGTAGATCCCCTTTACCACGAAATGAATGTACGCTTTGCTGCATCAACGACAAAGTACAAGCGTCAAGTGTGGGGTTTTTTTTTTCCCCAAGGTGTATCCCAAGCTAGTGCCCAGGGGTCGATTTCACCAAACTCTTCCTAACTTAGGACTAGTCCTAGGCAATGCTAAGAGATACAATGTACATAGGACTAGTCTTAAGTTACTCGTCCTAACTTAGGACTAGTCCTATCTCTTAGCATTGCCTAGGACTAGTCCTAAGTTAGGAAGAGTTTGCGACCCCAGGCCATATTTTTGTAGTTTGGATTTGTTGTGTTTTGATAATGTTATAATTTCTGTTCGCATGATCTCATTCCATGACAATCGCGTGGGCGTATATTATCGACCAGTGGCTTGACATTATGCGTGCATCAACATAATGCACACAGGGAGGACCCTATTACCAGTGATGATCTTCAGTTGCCGTTAAGGACTAGACAATTTTCTTGCTCTTTGCTGTTTAGAAATGCCCTCGAACGAGAAGGGAGATGGTTGATGACCATAGGCCATTGATGGATAATTCGATGGATGCATGACTGGCCCATATGGAATAGTCATGAACAGTTAGAAAGACTCTGATGGTCTCCTCATTTAAAGTGCATGAACCCTTCGTATCATAATGCCTACTTGGGCGAAACAACTTCACATACTACGTGTACATACAATCCAAATCCAGGGCTCTAAATTTGTGGGGGGGGGGGGGGGGGAAATCAACAAGACCCCAGGGCGTGTAGCTCAAATTTTTTTACTGGACAAAAATGTTACAATGACCAGAATCAAAATGAGAAAAAAACAATTATACACAGCTTAACATATAAATTGTTTTTACTTGAACAAGGCCTAAGAGAAGATTTATGCATCTCTTTTGTGTTGCAGGGCTTGCCCTTAACACTTTTACACTAGCCCGGCGTAATCACTGCTATGGGCTAGTAGTGAGCAACTGTGGGCTACTACTTTGTACTAGAAAATATTTTTGTTGAAACAAGTGTTTAGTTATTTTTAGTGTTTGAGTGTAACTTCATTTGACCATTAAACCAACTGTGATCGTTACCATTAATACAGTACATCAGAAAGATGTAAATTAATAATAAATAATAATAATAATAGTGGCTTCTTATATAGCGCTCATATCCGTCACTCAGTGACGCTCAAGGCGCTTCAACAGTCAGTATTTTCCTGCAAGGTGTGGAGCTACTTTTTGAATTTTGAGACTATTTCTTTACATAGCACCATGTAATGGTTTACAAGGTGCTGTGGCGCAATATGCAGCCAATCAAACCAGGAACACCGGGGCAAACCCCTTCTCTTTACGATAAGTGCACTGGGTTCTTTTACGTGCATTACACAACACACGGGACCAACGGCTTTACGTCCCATCCGAAGGACGAAGCAATAATGGTTAAGTGTCTTGCTTAATAAGGACACAAGTGTCACGACCGGGACTCGAACCCACACTCTGCTGAACACTGGAAACACCAGAGCTTGAGTCCGGTGCTCTTATCCGCTCGGCCACGACACACCCTAATTCTAACCATCTAAAAAGAAAACGTTTCAAGGGAAGTTTTCCAATGTTGTCTACACCCTTTCAATGTCATTTACCATGTGTTGATTTTGTATTCCAAAACCATTAGACCGAACCATTAGCAAAAGCATTTCATGTCACAAATAGCCCCATTAATGTCAGCCCTATATAAATGAATGGTCCCATGGGCGAAGTGTTGGAGGGTACAGAATGTTAATAGTCGCTGTGCATAATTATTTACACATACCTGTACTTCTTGTCTTGTACAGTGTGTCTCCAATGGAACACAGCTCAAAAGTTGGTCATTAATTTTCTCAAACCTATTAATGTTTTACTAGAAGGTGAACATACCAGGTACTTAGTTATTTTAAAGGGCTGGGTTGTTTTTTCCTTAGAACCCTGACACAGGGTTTGCCAGTGACTAGCCAGCAGGACCAGTTAGCTTGTCATTTCACTAGTCCGCCAGCTTACTGCTGGTCCATATTTGAAGGTTTTCTTTTAACATTGGTATTAGCATGGGACTTGCAATTTAATTGAATACAAAGTGGCTTACATGTAGTGATGGGACTTAAACAATAAACTAGCCAGCCTGGACTAGTTGGACATAATTCTGACTGGTCCTCGGGTGTTTTAACTGGCATCAGGCCAGCGGACCACTGTTTAGGGAGAGCATTGTGACAGACCATGGAGGTAGAACCTCCATGGACAGACTAGGCAGTTTGGCTGGAGTGTGGCCCAAATCCCTCCATTTCCTCTTCTCCTATGCCACTCCACACCAAGTTGTTTGGACTAAGATAAGATTGGAATGCCTGACCCTGTCATATATGCAATGGATAAATGGGCCTAATCCTTCTAAATCCTTCACTTGAGCAATATGATAGGAGGACTTGGGACTGTAAGGGCACTTCTACTATTGGGGAAATTTAAATTTCTAGCGGATTATTTCAATGGGCACCGAAGCAAGCACAGTGTAGCCTTTTTGAGATGCGGCGAACATTTCATGAAATACCTGGAGTTTCATCTTTGAGAGACCAATGCCATTTTCATTTTGCAAAGGGCATTTCCACTGGAAATTCTTTAAAGTCTATGGGAAACTTCTGAAGGGGGCACCAAGGCCAAGACCAGGGGCAACAGACTTCCGTGGCTTCCGTGTAATTCCAGGCCTGAAATACATGTACTGTTGGGTTTGGGTGTTTACTGGCAGATTTACCCAAACCAAACAGTGCAAAATAATGTCAAAATGGCTTATGGCCTGGGCATGGAGGTGATTGCCTCCATTAAGTATTGGACCCGAGTGTGGAATCATTTTTTCATTCCACATGCCAGTATTTCAACAGCTAAAACACCTTCCTGTTTCTCTTTTCTACTTCAGAACTCTATTCGACACAACCTCTCCCTGCATAGTCGCTTCGTACGGGTCCAAAATGAAGGAACAGGGAAAAGCTCCTGGTGGATGATCAACCCTGACGCCAAGCCTGGTAAGTCATCCCGCCGGCGAGCCTCCAGCATGGATACCAGCAATCCCAAGTGGGAGAAGAAACGCGGGCGAGCCAAGAAGAAGGTCCTGGAGGAGCACGCAAAGTGGAACACCAGCCCCACACCCAAGTTTGAAGGTGGGGAACCAGAGACGTCGCTGTCGCTCGCACTGAGTTCTGAATTCCGCTCACGAGCCAGTTCCAATGCCAGCAGTTGCGGGCGTCTATCCCCCATCAATCAGATGGTAGAACTGACCGATATGCACGACAACGAGGCCCCACCTATGTCGCCAGGTGCCTACGATATCGGCCACCATACACAACCTTACGAGAGTCCAGATCACTTACACACAGACCAACTAACATCACTCGCCCAGGCCATGAGTCTTAATGCCTCGCTGAATGGCTCGCTGAATGGCTCAGTGAGCTCTGATCTGAACAGTCCAGTTGAGCAGCTGAGAGTGCCGACACCCAGGAGGCCCTCTCCGCAGCACACAAGCCGTGGACCTGTTTTCCAGAATAGTGTTTCAAACAACTCCAACGGCTACATGTATTCTCCCTCCCCAAGCTTCAGCGGGTCCGATATATCACCTGTACATAGTAATGGGCAGAGTCCAGCATATAGCCCCTACGGTCAGAATTCCGCCATGAGTCCAATGGCTCAGCAGCGTTGCTCGCCGTCGATGAGTGTCACCGACATGTCACAGCCTTTCAGCATGAATGTGCCCCAACAGCAGCAGCAGCAAACACCCTCAGCCTTCACCATGATGTCACATCAGGATCCCAGCATGAACGCCAACAATGTCATCCTGTCCAAGCGTGACCCAATGCTGTCGCACTCAACACTGCAGCCGAGCAGCATGATGCATCAACGCCCTACCAGCCTGCCGAACTGCCGCGTTCAGACCAGCATCTCACAAGGGCGGTCGCTGCAAGGGTTCAGTCCGCAGACCAGCCCAAGCAACCAACTGGCGGGGCTGCTGCTGCCGAATGCTGTCACAGCTTCCCAGACCAACCACATGTCCAGCCCCACTCACATAACCCACAACACCCAATACTCGCAGTCCATGAACCAACTCCTTCAGAGCAGTCCAATGACCACTAACACCAGTGACAGGGTACCTACTGACCTTCAGAATCTTAACGTGGACATGTTCAAAGATATGCACTGCGACATAGAGTCTGTGATTCACGACGAACTTAAGATGGACGACGGGAACCTGGACTTCAATTTTGATGGGCCAATTAACAACCAGACAGTGGCTCCAAGCTGGGTTCATTAATGGCAGGTAGGTCAAAACTCACTTAATTTTCATCTTACATGTACTATCTCCGCCACGGAGGTTTGTCTGTCTGTCTGTCTGTCTATCTATCTATCTATCTGTCTGTCTGTAAGCAGGATATCTTAAATAGTTATTAATGGATTTCCGTCATGCTTTGTTGGAAGATTAACCATTGATCGAGGATCAATCAATGAGATTTTTGTGAAAATCCAGATCTTTTTGTGGCTCCTAGAAAATGCGGTGACGTATGAAAGCGCCACCTGGTTGAGCATTTTGGGCATTGAGCAGTGTTCAAGGTCTCGATTAATTTTATTGTTGGGCTCGCATTCTTTTACATCTACGTTAAGCAGGAACCCGAATTCTGCTAAGTACTGAACTTAGCACTGATGAATGAATGCCATGTACTTCACATTGCTTGTGACTGACGTTCTACTAAATCGCACCCACAGAGCGAAGTTTCTAGAAAGCAATTATGTTCTACTTAATCAGACAAGTTTTAATAAACACAACCTGGCACTTGACACTGCGGCTTCATCTTCAAGTCAATGACCCTGTACGACGCCAAATCAAAAAAGTCGTTAACAAAGAAAATGTAAATTATTTCAAGAAACACCGGGGCTGGCAAATCCCCAACCAATTAAAAGAAATCAAAGCATGAATAGGATCAACTTGTGCGAGTTCCCGTCAGATCCCATTTGGGATGTGATTTCGTTTTAATCCTGGACAGTGCTGTGGATTTCATCTTCACCGCAGAATGTTATCTTCTTCACCGCAGAATGTTATCTGCTCTGAAACTCACCGAGCTCTGTTTGTCTCCGATAAAGGGGGGGGGGGTGGTGAGGAGAAAGTAAAAAAAGGGAATACATGTACATGTAGATTACTTGTAATCGTCCAATGCATATGAATTGGAAATCTAGATTCTTTTTTCTGTCCATTGGGACCTTGGGCTTTCACCAGGCAGTGGACTCTACTTTTTAACAATTCAGTAGTCCAGCAGGCAGTCTTCATTTTGATGATTATTTGGGGATATATGCACGCGCTTTCTTGAAAGTAATTAATTTTTCAGATACTCGTTATCGAACGGGACTGATTGCTTTTCTTTAGTTTCATAAAAACATAAACAATTATACATTGAAGGCTTGTGAGGATTTGCATTTTGTAACTGAAAAGGGGGTTAAAACCCTTAAAACCCTGAAAATTTATGTATTACTTGATCTGTTTTTTTGAAGGGGAGAGTGTTTTCTCGAGACAGAGTTGTGCATTATTCATAGGCCTGATACATGTACTTCTTGTAAGGGCAAGGCAATTTTTTTCCTCTCCATACATTGAAAGAGACTAACCAGCAGGACCTGGGGTCGATTTCACCAAACTCTTCCTAACTTAGGACTAGTCCTAGGCAATGCTAAGAGATAGGACTAGTCTTAAGTTACTGGTCCTAACTTAAGACTAGTCCTATCTCTTAGCATTGCCTAGGACTAGTCCTAAGTTAGGAAGAGTTTGGTGAAATCGACCCCAGTTAGCTTGTCATTTCACTAGTCCACCAACATTTTTACAAGTCCGTCATTCATATTAAACAAGGTTTCGTTTCAACACTAAGCTAGCCAGCCGGACCATTTGGAGTGAATTTTGACTGGTTGCTCAGGTGTCTGAACTAGCATTTTGGCCAGTGGACCACTGGTAGATTGCCATGTGTTCTCCGTCTCTTTTGTCATCATTTTACCTCTAAAATGGCGACGTGGTGAGGTCAACCGTTAAGGTTCATTACCTCCCCCCCTACAGTGTCACAAAGGTCAAAAGAAAAAACATTGTGCTTGCTGCTAGAGATCACACCGGACATTGTTATAATCACGCCTGAGGTTGTTTTGTTTTTCTTGCATTTTGCCAACAAAAGCCCTGAACTTTAGATTCTTTTTCCCCCTTCCGCTTGTGGGTGTTTTCTGCAGGACATTTGATAGCAAACAGCACCCTCATTTAGGGGAATTGCAAAGTTCAATATGTTGTTCGGCATTTATCTGGAAATTGTTAAAAACAACTTTGTTTTTGTCTTCGGTTTCGGGGACAACAACATGAAATGTCAGGATTGCATTCTGAAAGTATCCGTTTTGTAAAGTGGTGTTTTTAACAAAAGCTGTTTCTCTGAGGATGTACAATACATGTGTACAGCAAGTTCTGTTCATTGCAATTCTGTACCTTACGTGTGTTGTCATTTTAAATTTGTTTCCAAAGCCTGAAACTTTTTTCTGAGAATACCTGTTAAAGTGGCATTTTCTATAAATGCCCTTTGACCAATTTATTGTGACAAATATTGGATAATTGACGGTGCTGTACAAAACTATTTTGCATACATGTATATTTGATTATCACCTTTAAAAAATCCACATTAGGCCTTTATTGTTTCTTTATATTATAATTGATTCAACACAAAGTAAGAAATTGTGTTCAAACGATTTGATTCACCTATGAATATTAAATGTTCCAACTCAGGTGAATTTAAACCAGATACATGTAAGTGCATACTGCTCATCTACATGTATTTGGTCTTACTTTATGTGGGTTTTGTTTTTTGTTTTTGTTGTTGTGGGTTTTTGTTGGGGGGGGGGTTAGGATTCTGGGAAGTATACTGAGTGTAGGTATGGTGCTTAACACACAATTTTTTAACACACAATATTTATTATTGGATTGACCTATTGACAGTTTGGTTTATGTTACAAAGTTACAGGTACATATGATATATAAATACATCAATCATAAACTATTTTGTGTATATTTATATGCAATGTATTACAACAATGTATGTACTATTATTGTACTGTGGTTGTAATACTTTGTATCAATATCAGGTTACCCTGTTTACAAACGAGCCAAACAGTGAGGTCTACTATACACACACTTGCAGTGCATGTGTGTACATGTATTTATTGTGAAGTTACAAATAGTACACAGGATCCTGAAGACATTTGGTGCTCAATATGTGGTATGGTGTACACCCCCCCCCCCACCTTCTTCTTATTGTGTCTTCATTGTGTTCTTGGAACCTGTAGAGATTTAAGGTGGGGTACTTATGTACAAGAGGAAAAAAGTGTGTGTTGGAACATTGGGGGGGGGGGGGAGCACCCTCTGCCACATATCGTGCGCGGTATAGACATGTTACCTTTGTTTACAAAGTGGTGACCTTGTAGATTCTATAGCGTTTCTCGCCGGGCAAGATACTACACAGGCATTTGAGAAAATTTACATTTTGTGTCATAATTTTCACATAAATTCAAGAGTTACAAAAGCAACAGCTGTACAGCTTTTGAGATGTCATCCCTTTCTTCATATCAAAAGTTGAGAAAAATTAGACAGTGCAATCTCCATAAAACATAAGATTTGTTGTTTTCTTCCATTGATCTGTGTACAAACTACAAATGTGCCCGCAGTAAGTCCAGGCTCTGTGGCTCTTTTGTAAACATGTGATGTCACAGGTCACATCGTCTATAACTGAAGGTGGAAGATGAGCATACAGTACATGTAGATTATAGGCGAACAGCAGGCAGTTTGAATTTCAAAGAAGTGTGTTCTAGCATGGAGGAAGGAACCTTCCTCCATGGTTCTAGTAAGGTTTGCAGTAAACCATGAGCAAACTCTGTATGAGCTGTGGTGGTTTTGATCAGAACCGGTGGTGTAACAACCCGACGCTTCGATCAGTATGCTCTAATCGTCTTCAAGCTAGTCTCCACCACTGCAGGCGCCACACATGGCATCAGTACTGTGGGTTGATGTGTGTTACCACCTCTTCAGTGGTGCCCCTCAAAAACATCCCATAAGGTTGACGAGATTTTGTGACCGGATTGCCCTCTAATGTACACATTAAAAATAGCCTTGCCTCCTTCACAGTTGAAACTCAAGGCCTATGATTCGTAAGCGTTACAAGATCAAAGTATTATTACATGAGCAAGTGTCTGATCTCGTTCGTGGCCAAGTTGAGGGTGAATCAAGGACAGGGACTCTGAACATTCCAGGCTGATGACTTACTCATACATGTAGGTGTGTTTTACAATAAGCCATTTGCGAGTTACATTTGAATAATGTCTGGTACAATGACTTGTTTAGTCACAAGTTACCGCTTAAATTTGAATTCCTCAGACTATCGAGACAGTTGCTATGTCACATGATTAGGGGCAAGCTTTTGCTTAGTTACGTAAGAGACGGTGAACACCCATACACAATTCTGAATGGATGTGTATGGCACAATGGTACCAGGGTTTGCTCATCTGGAGGTTGCTATACAAAAGCTTGCCCCTAATCATGTGACATAGCAACTGTCTCGATAGTCTGAGGAATTCAAATTTAAGCGGTAACTTGTGACTAAACAAGTCATTGTACCAGACATTATTCAAATGTAACTCGCAAATGGCTTATTGACAAACAAAATAACAATCCAATTTAATTTAAATCCTTGTTTATTCTTTAAATTACCACCACTTGAAAACCATGAAGCCCTAGTGTAAATCAAAGGGAACTTTGCACACACAAAAAGAGAAAAACAAAGAATGCTCAGTCAGTTGCAGCACCACAGTACGCATAATGCACGCTAGCAGTCAGCCACATTTAGTCTTCATGCTGGTTGCACAAGACTACATTTTCCATATTTCCGGGTCATTAATTACGCGTTGTATCATCACAACTACTAGAGAGTCTGCTGGTAGTATTAAGGACTGCCTGATTGATGGATGGGGCCCTCGTGGTCACCAGAAAGAGAACCACCTCAGCTACATGTAATTAGCCTGGAGCTTATTGTATTCATGCTTAATGAGCAGGGAGGGGATCGCTTTGATGGGTTTTAATTGAAGGGTTATGTTGCGGAAAATAATGAGAGAATTGCTTGTCTGCAATATTATCAGTCTGTCTGCCGCTTCATGTGGGTTCTTTTCCCTTCGCCTTAAGTTGCAATCAGTCAAGGTTTCGAAAATTGTGTAGAATCCAGCAATCATTCAAGGGAACACATTGCCTTTGAATTGGGCGCTTGAAAGAAAGCAATTGTCATGAATTATTATGTTTATTATGTTTTTTAATCATTTTATTTTCTTTCTTACTTTCTTTTACTATTTATTGCTGATTACTGATTGTAAATCACATCCAATTTGTCCTGTGGGCCATGAAATGTGATGTTAATAAAATAAAATGAAATGAAATAAAATAATTTTGATTGGAAAGATATTTTAAAAGTAAAATGTAATGATTCACACAACTATCCCTTGAAATTGTGTGGTTTTTCCTTTTACTTTGTGATCTAACAAAGCCCTCCATTTTGTTATGTAGAAACCAAATTTGGACTCCACTTTTTTTCCTTCTTACTAAAAAGCAATAAGGATTTCTACTTGACCATGTCAAGGGGCATAAAGTCAATGACCAGCAGCCGATTTCACGAAACGCTAGGATTAATCCTATCTCGAGTTAGCATTGCCTAGGACTAGTCCTAAGTTAGGAAGAGTTTGGTGAAATCGACGGCTGGGGCATGGAGGCAATTGACTCCATTGCTTCCGTGAAGTGTTGAGCTGATAGCATTATTATCATTAGTTATAATACAATACAAGGTTGTGTATCACCAGGCCTTGAACTTCACTCTTGATGGGGCACAGCAATTTTCCTCTGGTAAGGGGTGCACTTCTAAGAGGAAATGTGAATTTTTGTGTTTGAACTTTGCCAAGGGCATCACAGCAAAAGCACAAGGCGTTGCAGCAGTCACTGTACAATGTAGGTGCCATGTGTTAATTTGGAGCTTGCATTCGGTAAATATGTATTCAGTAATTATTTAATTTATTAACAAATAATCATATCAAGTTATGCTCAAATAGTGTGTCAGTGGCTTCCATGATTCTCTCGTTGAGAACTAACCATAGTTTGTTGGGTACCGGGCTAGTTTGTTGGGTACCGGGCTGGTTTGTTTTCCCCCTTTGCCGAGATTCTGTTTGATTCCCTTTTAACATTTTAGCATTTTTCAACAACCCTGTCTTCTCTGGTTACATGTAGAGCTTTGGAGAGGTTTGTCATATTCCCTGGCAGTTTGGAACAACAAAACCATGATACAATGACAACAGCATCATCACCAAGAATCACATCTCCTGTTAGGTGTTTATCATCTGATATCACCCAACCCCCCACCCACCCTAAAGTCTTGGGGTGGCACTTGTTTTGATGTCGAATTTTATTTTTCACGTCAGAGCATGTTCAGAAACCTTCCTCCCCTCGAACGAAAAAACATGGCCCTCGTAGCCCCTAGGACAGTCAGTGATCCACAAACGGACGAGGATGGAGTGTGTGTATGCACATAGGCCCAAGAGAACAGTGGGGTGATTCTGCGCTGTCCTCCCAGCCCAATGCACAAAAGGCTGGATACTTCCTGCGTTGAATAGACTGTAATTCTCCATGATCTAGAGAGCCATCATAGCGTGTGTAAAAACGATGACGTCAGTGGGCTTGAAGCCGTCTGCAGAGCTATGTGTCCGCTCTCGTGAGTCTTTCTCTTTCCCGCTTCCTCTGCTGATGAAAGCTGTATGACGTAGGCACCCTCAATCAGATCTATGGCCTGTTCAATCTTACCATCGCTGGTGTTTGTGTGTGTGCGGGAAAAACACTCTCTCACTTAAACTCCTATTATCTGTAGGGCATATTATATCGAGTTTATGACGACAGTTTGTGATATTTGTGTAGCTTTTATACTTTTGAAGAGGTTATTATTTGTTTTATATCAAAGATGTGAAAGATCTTAAAGGGAGTGAAGATCAGGTAAATTCATGCACCCTTGACTGCTGTGCAATGAACTCTATGAACCTTCACATCTTACCCCTTACAGTGCCGGCCGCGTTTTGGTAATTCTGTTTCCACAGGCCGGCCATTATTATTATTTTTTTTTAGGGGGGTCGAGTAGTAGAACGTAAGGGAACGTTGGCCACCTGTAGATGGAGATTCAGTATGACGTTTCAGAACGTTGGCGGCGCTCGAAGGGTTCCTTACACTGTGCCGGCTGCGTTTTGGCAATTCTTTATCCACAGGGCAATTTTTTATTTGTTTTGGTCGAGTAGTAGAACATAAGGGAACGTTGGCGGCCTGTGGATGGATATTCAGTATGACGTTTCAGAACGTTGGCGGTGCTCAAAGGGCTAAAATGCTGCTTGCTTGAGTCCCCACAATTTTATGACAAGGTAGTGAAGCGAAATTTTACTGAAGGTGCTCTCTTTTTTTTGTAACCAAATTTTACATTTTCCTCATGGACTTTTTAAATTTTCTTTTTACCCTGTTATTGTTAACCATACTGCAGGAAGATTGATATCCTCTCTAACACTAAGTAATCAAATTAGGTCATTTTTGTTCAAATCAGAAGTCGGTATCCACTTTTCAAGAAGTTGTAAATATTCACGACACAAAATGAAATCTCTATCCACTTTTATAAAACTCAAAGGGAAAGTACAGTGATGCACTTTGGTAAAGTAGACTAATTCCCGCTGTAGTTTTCAATATTAAGCGCACTGGTAGGTGATGGGATTGTGTCATTTATTATCAGAATACAATCATGGAATCTGGAAACAGTCAGAGTATGTCATGAGAAAAGGTATTTGGCTGTAGGGCCATTGCAGATTTGTCCTTGGACAAAATATAGGTAAAATAACAAGCAACAGCGGCCGTTTTAAAGTTTTTGAAAATTGCTTGTTCTACATTTTTTCAAATCTGAAAAGGCCCTATAGCCAAATACCTTTTCTCATTAACTGTGTGCCAAATTCCATGCTTGTATCATCAAAGGCACAGTTCCCCAAATATTTCCCCTATCTGTCCCTTATCAAACCAATGAAATCAATGAAAAGAGTTTTCATTTTTACAGGGACTCTGTGCTGGTTCAGATCTGACGTAGTTTAACTGCACGATCAAAATAAGCAACTATTTGTGGGGTCAATGATATTGCCTTTATTTTGACTGACTCACAGTCATTAATATTTCTCTGTGGGATTGGTACTTGTAAAAACTTTACTATAAGAAGTGAGCTTTCAGTTCAAGATAATAACAAAAAAGTATCTCACGCTTTTTTGTTAAAAAATATTTTTATAATACCTATTGTATACTTGGTCCTTAATTACAATTAGGAATCAGTCCAACCTGCCCAGATTGGACTGTACATGTAGCTGGTGACAACAATTGCTGAGCATTTGCATGTGGCTAGTAACACCATATAGGAGTTTTAGAATTGTTTGTTGTCAGAAGTTTGTTTAGTAATTCTTAGTAGCATGACATTTCAGTCAGTCTGCTCGGTTTCGTTCCCCCCCTCAAGGCAATCAGCGGAGCATACTGATTGAGACGGTGAATAGCTTAACCGGTATGCGTGTGTTATACATTTGTAAACCAACATGAAGAATGCTCATGTACAGTGTATGTAAATGTATGTTTGTACGCAGACGTTTTGTTCTGGTGGTAATTGTTTGTTGTTTTTGATTTGGATTTTTGTTGTTGTTGATTATTATCATTAATTAGAGGTAGTTTTCAGAATAGGAGTGATAATCAACCAGAATATTGATTCCTTTTCATAAAAAGCCCATTAATCAATTATGAGATTCTTAATACCAGTATCAATCCTTCAGAGAAACATTTCCATCTGAAATAATGTCAAAGTTCAGAAAATTGCCCTTTTAGACAATCTTCCCACCCCCCCCCCCCCTTCAAAAATAAAGCTTCAATAAATATAAGTAGAGAGACCGCTAACATACATGTAGAGCCAGATAGCTCAGTTGGTAGAGTGCCGGCATGTTAATCTGGAGGTCACAGGTTCAAGTCCTGCTGTAGTAAATATTTCTTTGTTGGACCAAAATTTATTTAAAATTTACCCCAGTCAGTTTCCCTTGTGGTTTATTAGTCAATAAGCACATTGTATTTAAGCATAGGAACATGCACATGCACAAAATCACTGCCCCCAAAAAAATGTTTTTTGTTTGTGTTGATTTGAAATTTTCACAGTTTGGATACGTACATGTATGGTAGGTTTATTAAACACTAGACAATAAGGACGGCCTACTCTTTTTCAAAAACCATTGATGTATTACAAATTTGATTAAAGATAATGTATGTTACACGCCGTGCCTTCCTAGAACAATTAGCCCTTCAAATGAAATATGCTAATTACGTTCACAATGTTCACGCCTACATACAGACACAATTGGTTGGCAAACGCCATCGAGTTGTGCACTAGGCACATGCACAAACACGTATGCATCGTGCCACCACCAACCCCAAACAAAACGGCGCAAAATTCCCCCATTTTTGCCAACCAGTTGTGTCAGTGCGCACACGCTATGTGCGATTGACATGTATTTCAATGGAAAGGTCCACAGGAGTCTTGTCTCTCATTGCTTTAGGACTGTATCTGCATCAAAATAGCGAGGTTGGAAAATGATTACAAGTGGACTCGTTTCATTCTTGAAGGGCTTGAAACTCTTTACCAAATTAGTAAAGGGCACACTCTAAAATTGTGTCTATTGTCTGAGCTGCCAACTCTCCCTGAGTCCGCAGAACGTTTCCTGAAAATAAAGCAATCTTTCCATGTTCTGACGCGCAAATATGAAAAACTCCCTGATTACGAAAACTTGTTCCCTATTATGTTGAATGTAAATTCTAAATATCTCCCTGATTTTCACAGAACTCGGGTAAGTACTGAGTATACAGTGCTTAACACACATCGGTGTAGGGTAAAAACAAAATTATATTCATTATCCCCGATGCAAAATTAACATCTATTAAATTGTTGCGGTACCCACTGCCAAGGATTCGAACTGCCTCTAGCCATCTGGCTTGCTCGGTGGTCTAGTGGTAAGACATCTGCTCTAGCAATGCAAAGGTTGTGGGTTCAAATCCCACCCGAGTGATTTCACAGAACTCGGGAAAGTACTGAGTATACAGTGCTTAACACACATCGCTCTAGGGTAAAAACCAATTTATATTCATTATCCCCGATGCAAAATTAACATCTATTAAATCTCCTCGATTGTTGTACAAACTCTTCCTGATTGCAAGATTCAAATGTTGGTACACTAGCTCTGCTTTGTTTCCATCAGTAAAACAAGCAACAGTGCGTGATGTATAAATGTCATTGAGCAATTTTGTATGAATCCTGAGATCAATTCTGAGTGACATCTTAGGTATGTTTGGTTTTCTTTCTTCATTTTCTTACCAGTAGCAATAATAGACACAGTGTTTGATAATTATTTCTCTCTCTCTCTCTGAATTTATTGAAACAGTCATGTTAAAATACCAGGGTTCATGTTGGCCATTGTGCAGCCATGGTTATAAGTAATTATGAGGGGGAACCATATGGAGCGATAAACATTACGTCAGCCATCAGCTGGTCGAAGGAATATCCCATAGCAACCGTCTCCTTGATAGTTTGATAGCGCAGTGTTGACATGCTCAGTTCGCCTTGACAATCAAGCCGGTCTGCCCCGTCTGTGCAGGCGAGTGTGAAATTATGCAGCATGAATAGTGGCTCTCCGTCAGCGGCGGCCCCCAGACCCAAGGCTACGAGCAACTTAATACGTCAGTGCGAGTGCTCCTTCAAGTGGGGAGCATAATCGCATCATCGCTATGACAGCGAGATATACAGGTATCCACTATCGGTCACCCCTCAGCCGTCAGCCAACGACCTATTCTCTCTGTGTCTCTCTCTGCAACAAGATAAAGGTGACACTGAGAGAAGTTAGTACGGAAATGTGGCTTTGTGACAAGGCTTGGTTAAGTACACACAGTTCACCTCTTTAAGTTCAATTATCGCATCTGAAATTAGATTGTTCAGACTGCTGGTAGAACGGCTTCTCAAGTCGACAGTGACGTCTTTAGCGCCCTTAGAAGATATTTTTAATCACATAAAATTAATGGGGGAGTTCATTTATCTATTTTTTGGAATTCTTTTATGTAAATTAATCGCCATCCATTAAAGCTTGAGAGAAATCAACGATGTTTTGATGGGGAATTTTGTCTTCATTCACATCGGGCTTATTTTGATAGTGGCAATCAAAACAAGCAATGATGATTGATTGGTCTTTAAATGTTTATTTCCTTGACTCTAACAGTATTTGAGGCAGAAATACTTGTCTGGGGGATTGGAACTGGTATGAACTTTATAATCAGTGAGCTTTCAAATTAAGAGTAATCCCCCTAAAAGTCTAGATTGTTTACCAATCCTGTACTTGCTCTTTAAATGAACTCTGTTTTTTAAGGTTTTTTGGGGGTGAAACAATATTAGAGACGAACTCAACTGCCAGATATTCAAGATGTGTTTGTCTCCATTTTGTTTGCTTGAAGTCAGGATAATTATGTTATGATTTACTATTTTAGGAAATGTGATATAAATTGATATTTAAGATGTCGGAATTGTAGGCATATTCTAATTGGATCGGATAAGTATTCTAGCGCTTTTTTTTTTTAGCGTTCTTTTTATTTTTTAGACAACGTCAGTAATTCTATTTTAGACTAGACAGTTTTATTTGAAATAATCTCCTCTGCCGGAAACAGAACGAAGCGTAATCTCTGCAAGCTTTACATAGACGCCAACTTATTCTGGTTGCGGTTTATCTTGATGTCGAAATACATGTGCTTCGTGTGTGGTGGGAGATGTGGGGACTTGGCGATCGTAATCAGTGGACTTGGCACTGCACTGTTGAGTCACAGGTTTACTGGTGTGTACAGGAATGCATCCAATACACAAATGAAATCTTTTCTGTTCGGTTCCTTTTTTTTTTGGAAATGGACTGAATGGAAAGTCAAATCTCAATACGCTTCCTGCCGATTGTTGCTAACCAAGCTGCCATGACAGCTGATGACTTAACAGGGGGAAGTACCTAATTATGACATTGAGCACTGATTGTGACAGGTGGCAAGGTAGTGGGTTGAAAAAAGGAAAGAGAAAAAAAACAAAAACATAAAAAACACCAATGAAAATATGCCTGGTTACCGTGTTTGCTTATTCACACCGGATGAAAAGTAGTGATTCCGAAACCGGTTGAGTCAATATTTGTATTAAGTCATTTCTTTATTTTCTGTGTGTGCGCGAGTGAGATTCTGAAAAATATTTGTTTTATTTATATTGTGCGGAACATCATAGCACAAAATCATCGACTTGGCCACAGCAAAAAATACATGCAGAGTGTTCTGTCGTGCTCGTTACTGTTCATGTTAAACTGCTCACACAAATGTATTTGAACAATGTATTATTGTTGAACTGGTAAATCAAGGACGGTCTCTATGTTCTACATTTGTTTGGAGTTTTTTGTTTGTTTTCCTTTTCCCCCCCGTTGGTTTTGTGCGCGAAAGTGAAGGGAGGCCCTCTTTTTAAAATCCTCTTTGTCAACGAACAGACACGCCCATGTACATGTATGGATTTACAGTGTATGTTTACTGTACATTGGTACCTTGGTGTAATTATATACTTGTATTTTTGGTGCCCCTTTTGTTAAGGTCTTGGAATTGAATGTAGTGATAAAAATGTTTGGTGTAGTGTTCAGGTGTCTGGGGTGCATGTACGACGAGTTGAAGCCGTCCGATTGGCTAATCTATGAGGGCCCTGTGCTTCAATTGGTCCACCAGTGACGGTATTCAAATTTGCAACACAGTAGAAAAATTATGAGTTAGTTTTTTGAAATATTGATAGAATCTCCGTTTACATTATCTGTACTTTGGGTTTTACGACACCGATTGTGATAAGCACTGTAAAAAAACAGACTTACTACTCAGGTGGGCTTTGAACCCACAAATCCTCCCCCCCCTTCACCCCCTCACCCCCTCAACCCCCTCAGCCCTCTCACCCCCTCGACCCCCTCAACCCCCTCAGCCCCCTCTGCCCCCTCGACCCCCTCAGACCCCCTCAAATACCCACTCCTAAAGGTAAAAAACCAGGCCATAAAACCACAAAGACACCGCACATTCAGCTTGTCTTTTGAGTGAAGCAAGAGTATTACAAACTAAAACAATGTATAACAATCTGCAGAGGATTAAGATAAGACGTAATTGGATCACAATAGGAGTGTCAATCATTCTCCCAGGAGTGTCTGGAGAGTGTCTGAGGTAAAGAAAAGGACCAACAGTTTTGTTTTTTTCCCTGTCAGCTTCGTTTGGGTAGAAAAGTTTGGGTTTTTTAAATCATTGTCAACTGGGTAAAACAAGTTTTTAGTGAAATTGCCGGCAGCCTGCGCTTCTGGACAACACTGAAAACAGTTGATTTTTTATTAAAAAGGGCACGACGGCCAATGGGGAAGAAGGGCCGGCAATTATGGCCGTGAAAAGGGTAATTTTATGAAGGGCACCACGGCCAGTTACAAGGGCATCGACTGCCAGTCACTGGCCGTCGTGGCCGCCGTGTAATTCGAGGCCTGATGATCTACACAAATATGCCTCGAAATTGTATTCTACTTTTACAACATCTTTCTAACCATATGCATTTTATAACAAACGGTTAACAAACACTTTTTATAGACCAACTCGTCCGATCCAAGGCTACGTGTCCCTTTAAATTGATCTTCAGGTGTTGCACCTAGCGGACATTTTCACCTAAGCTTCAAACAGAACCAAATAAAAGAAAAATCTCACAAACTCGAGCAAACTTCAAGATAACAGACTCCCTGAGTTGTCTTCTCAGTCCACAAATCAATTAGCCTATTTGAGGTGTGGACACTAAATAATTCTAAAGGAGTGCACTTTGGTTTGGGTGTACCTACAAATGTAACCAACCTCAAAGTGTCATAGTATTGAGTCCGCGTTTTCTCAAAAGAGCTTATTGGCGTGTGAGGTCCAAAAATTGGTAACTCTTGTTATCAAACTATACAAATTCACAGGGAGAATAAAACCCCATTATATGACGTAGGTACTAAAACAACATATTGACTGTCCACTGTAGAGGATTCTTGTAACTCTTGTCACTCATCGTCCCATTTTTACTTCTCTGTCTTTGAGGTTCCCAGGAGTCAATCCATAAAGGCAGCCCCAAAAATGGACCTTGTGGTTTCAGCGTGGTTTTTGGGGGGCCTTGCGTGGTTATTATTCACATATATTCACCAAATTCGTGGAAGGGGCCCTTTATCTGAAACACCCAGGTGTGTGTTTGCCATTCAAACACGACTACTTGTTGTATGATGGAGGAGGCGTTTAAGTAAATATGAGGGGCTGTCTGAAAATTAGTTTTACATGTAGCTTTACGCTAACTTTGGATAATCCTTTTTTTTCTTTCTTTTTTTATGCAAGTTTGCCCCAAACAAGGCCTCTGCTTCATTCAGTGCTTAATTTTGTGTGTGGAATTCTCCTTTATTCGGGAAAATAAAACAAGTTTGAAAAGTTGACTTGTTACACCCCCAGGGGTCGATTTCACCAAACTCTTCCTAACTTAGGACTAATCCTAGGCAATGCTAAGAGATAGGACTAGTCCTAAGTTAGGACGCGTAACTTAAGACTAGTCCTATCTCTTAGCATTGCCTAGGATTAGTCCTAAGTTAGGAAGGGTTTGGTGAAATCGACCCCAGTTCTTTTCAGAACCACCTCAATTCATTAGAGAGGGTTTAAAAATGGTGATACCCCAAACCGATTCTTGAGATAAGTCAATAACACTGTACTTTTCTTGTTGTTGACATTTCCACTTTATCAAAACCATTATCTAAGGCATTATTTGTACCGAGTTATATTACTATTAGCCAGTATGTTTGTTACAGTTCTGAGAATAGTTTGAATTTGAACTAAATGAAAAAGAAAAAGATAGCATTGTGAAGTTTTTTCAACGGCTAAACAGGCTAAACACTGCTGGAGATTACTTTTGTGAGTTGTGTATATATATGATGTAATTGAATTTAAACCCTGATGAATTGAATAGTTGTCCCACTGGCCCGGTTTAAAAACACACCTCCACACTCAAGATTTTTATCGTTCTCGCCCAACAAAAGAACATTCAGGGAAACTGTCTGACGAAATAGTCGTCAACACAACAGAAGTATTTGTGAGTACTGTTCGCTGATAGCGTGACAATAGGGGTACTGCTGGGCCAATTGAAGTGTGTGTGCACAACATTGGTGAGATCACAGATTTGTACATTACTTAGGCCTACATGGTCTAAAGATGGGCATGGTGAGAAAAATTAACTCGAAATGTTTTGCCTGAAATGCTGCAGTAAAAGAAACTAGTTTTGATCTCACAAGAAACCAAAACAGTAAAAATATAAGTGTTTGTTCTCACTACTTTCTTGTGACTCCGATTACCATTTAAACTTCCACTGTTTTTTAATTTCATGTAGGCCCTATGCTGGGTCACTTAAAGTGCATATACTGGTCTTTACAGTTTCCAACATTGTCTGTGTGCTTTTAAAGTAGCTCTTCAATTTCATAATTTTTCAGGAAATCCATACTTTCATACATCAATATATTATTTTGTACAAATCTTCATTCATTCTGCTACATTTAAGATGGACTTTAACTCAAACAGTACATAGTTTTAACTTCTCTTTATGTTTGTACGATTTTGGTTTTTAGTTGTTGGTTGGTTTATTTGTTTGGTTATTTATTTGGTTCTTTTTAAAGCCCAATAAGAAGTTTTTAATCTGGAAAACCGACTTGGCTTACAGATTATGATGATGTCATTTATAGTGGTATTTGAAATTGTTCTTCTCCAAGAAGGTTGTGGCAGAATTGCTGGCAAAAGTGCCTTTCCAAGCAAAACAACATTTTGTTTCTCTCTTTTTCCCTCTATCTTTCTCTCTCTCTTTTTTTTGGGGGGGGGGGGGGGTAGGAGTAATTTAAAGACCCCTTTTAGTTGACATTTTCAAGTTTGTTCTAGAAAGTAGAAAATAGAAAGTAGGAATATGTTTAACGAGGGCATTTCTGGTCAGCCCATCCGCAGAGTACAGGTTGGTTGTGTACAATATCCCCACTACCAGGTAACAATAGCTAATACCCCCCATTCAAACAGGCAGAGTCAACCAGGGTAATCACAATGGAGTGGTTGGGTTGAATAGAAAGCAAGCAACTGTATTTATTTATTTATTTATTTATTTCATTTTCCGGGATAATACAAACAGTGAACTACAGACAAAACAATTACATGTACAAATAACACTGAGTAGTAAACATAACAGAAAACAACACCCCAAAAGCTCCCGTAGGATTACCCAAAAGAAACAAGTTTCTGTCGAGGGGCTCTCCGAACTAATAGGATAACAGTGATTAATACATTTAGGATAAAATTCATTAAATAGAATATCTATAAAATTAAGCAGTTATTCAAAATATTAAAAAAAATAATAATAATAATACAATTAAAAATTACAATACATGTAAGTGTAAATAAATAAATAAATAAATAAATAAATAAATAAATAAATAAATAAATAAATAAATAAATAAATAAATAAATAAATAAATAAATAAATAAATAAATAAATAAATAAATAAATAAATAAATAAATAAATAAATAAATAAATAAATAAATAAATAAATAAATAAATAAATAAATAAATAAATAGTTGACCACTGAACCCAGTGTCTATTATGGGACTGCTGAAAAAAAGAGGGGAACAAAATGCCTGCAGGGAATGTAACAAACAAGTCTGGGCTGATGTACATTTACAAGTTGTAAACAACATTCAGTCAGTTGGGTTGGTAGGGCAAAGGCGTAAACAGACAGGGGGAAAGCAAGGGCAAAGACAAACTTGGCAGAGGCGTAACCTGACAGGTTCATTTTAGGGGGGGTGGGTAGGAGTGCGACATAATTGGATGGGTTATTTAATCAACTGTATTAAACCAGTCATTTGTGCATAATTCTTTAAAAAATCTTATTGGGGGGGGGGCAAGAGGGAGGGCAAGGGTTCAGAGAAGACGCTGTTTCGATCCAGATTTATAGACTTGCCCAGTCCTTCTGAGTCAGCCTCCCAAACAGTCAATGTAGCGCCCTCTATTGGTGGCTAGTACAAAAAACAGCGTCGCCAATCAAGACTAGAAGGGGGCAAGAGGGAAGGCAAGGGGTGGGGGGGTGGGGGGTTGGCCTGGGTGGCTCCCCCTCTGTTACACCATTGGTACAGGGTATGATCAATTGGTAATATAGAGTGTATGATCGTGGGTACACTTTAAGAGCAGGGTCCCCTACCTTGAACAAGAGAATGGTAAAACAAGAAACAGACACGGAAACTCGTCCCCACCGGACGCTCTGTGAAACCCTGGGAAAACCTGTCTCAGAATAAGTTATTTCCTTTCTTGCTTTTCTTTCTCTCGTTACTATTGATACAAAAAGGAAACTTGAATAACATTTTAAAGAGAATAATGTACTTTTTCCAACAGTGTATAATTTGTTGGGGGGATATAATTTGCAGTGCAGTAAAATATCAATGTTTATTGTAGTAATTCAGCAAGAAGCACTACATACGTGGGCTAAGGTAGGAACAGCACCCATTTTCATAGAGCTGCTTAAGCACACAAAGTAGCTAAGCAGTACAAAGTTACGCTTGCCAGAATAAGGTTACCAGCCAAGGTTACCATGTGACATGTACAGTCTGTGACTGTTTTTTCTGCAATATTTGTTGCTGAAGTAGCTCTGAAATTGGGCCCAGGGCTCAAAGAGCACTGAAGTTCATCTTAAGATGAGTTATCAGTATTACCATAGTGATTTGTATTGGCATCACACCTTGCTTGGCGATTAAGATTGATTCACGCTTAAGATCAATCTTAGCTCTTTGGTGAAATCAGCCCCTGGTTTACTGTGTGCAGTCAGATAGATATGTACAATAAAATTTCTAAAAACCCCAACAATAACGAACTAATATTTGATAACACCTGAACCCTAACCATCAAAGTTTAGTCACCCTACATATAAAATTGTTAACAGTTGAATTAGTTCTCAACGATGCGTTAACCGTTAACAAATGTTATTCAAAGCTATAGATTTTTTTGTCAAAAATCCGTTTATTTCAATAAAAAAGAAAAATTTCCTCAAAATCTCTGACCAGGAAACCACTCGGCCCTTAAGTAGTTACATGTACATGTATATGCTTGATGACAAAACCTTTAGTAATTTTCACAACATTTGTAGCACTCGTGCCTGATTATTGCATTGAGCTAGCCTAAGGATCTAAAACTTTTCCATCACAAATCTATGAGCTTATTCCATTGGGTGCTCAGATTATTATACATGTATAAAAAAATCTGCATTTGACCTTTGACCATCATGGGCGTTCGGCGTGCCCTTGAAAATCTTAACACGCCATTCCACTGAGCCGTGTAAAAAGTCTAGTGTACCACAAGTGAAGCCCACAAAACACTTGCCATTATGATGACGGCCATTATAACAATTTATTAAAATGATAGCGTGTAATGTGTTTAATGGTGCGTTTTGAGTGGTGGTGAGGGTAGAGAAGCGATATGGCTTTAGAAATTCAAGTTGTTTGTCAAAAACTTGTGACCAGTTTTGCTGTGATTTTCAAGTTTTTTTTTAACTGTTTAAAGTGTGTTCATTTTTTATATATATTTAAATACATTTTTTTAAGGGGCTGGCAGATTGAATGTACATGTACACGCAAGTCACTCAGCATTCTGCAGACCTCCATTAGGCCAAATAAATAAATAAAAAGTTTCTTGTTCCCATCAGCTTTCTTTTCCAAGGCTCAACATGTTTGATTTCTTTTAATTTCTGTTATGAGTACAAAATGAGAAATGTCACATTGGAATACATCAAATTTAGCAAAGTACTGCGAATGACGTTTTTGAAGTTTATCTAAATCATGTCTATTGTAATGATAGCCTTTGTATACAGTCTGTAGCAAGTGGCTCAGGTGTAGGCAGTTTTTACCATTCCAGTGGGGGTGGGGGGATCCACTGGATCCATTTCTTAAAAAGAAGGTTGAAAATGCCTCTTCCTTGCTTTTTCAAAAAAAGCCTGGACGATAAAGTTTTTTTCTTTTTTACTTTTCCCCCCTCTCCATTCAAATATGCATAATATCAGTATGTGAACAAAATGAGGCTGAGAGTATGGTCCCAAACAAGCTCCCAATTCCTTAACCATTACTTGTGACAGGGAATCAGACGAAGCTTTGCCATCTTCTCCCGTTATGAATTTATGAATCCCAAACTTTGATGACTACCGACCAGAAATTAAGACGGATTTTACATCAGATCTCTGCGTGGGTGTTCCGCCCTCTCAAAAGGGCCCGTGTCCGTTCTCACCATGCAGCGTGCCTTTGTAGCATCCTGATTATCAGATGATATGAAATGCGGGATGATTAGAAATTCAGCCATGATAATGTCTGCAAATTTATCCAGACTTCACTCCTGAGTAAATGCCAAAGAGACATTATTGTATCCATTAACATATTAAACTCTTAAAGGCACGGCATGCATACCTTTGGTTTTTGGAACTACTCAATTTGTTTAGTCCTATATAAATGTAAATATCTATACAATAAAACTAATTTTGTTTCAAAAGGTCGTCACTTTGTTGAGATATCGTTGAATATCCGGAGCGAGCATGTCCACGCAGGAAGAATAATCCCCAAATAGGAATACCTACACAATCTGAGAGATGTTTTGGACAGTTTCGCTTCTCAGACTCCAATTTGGGGGCATAAAAACTGATATCTTTTTACATAACCACATTACTTTGAAGTAAAATGTTTCTCAACATGTTATCGAAAGCTGACTGTACTTCTAACCAATAAGTTTTGATTGCCATTAATGTTATGAGTGATTACTAAACGTATCCATTCCCTTTAAGAAGTGAGGTAACAAAGAGTAGCTTATCTAGCATACAGGATGAAGGGAAAAAGTAAACTTTACAAGCAAGGCAGCTCTGAGTCTAAGGGGAATTAAGTCATTGATGTCCGATTCTTGGATCGGCAAGAATGACCTTTCCAATCTGAGCTGAGAGATGAACTATGAATAATATATGAGAAGCCACATTCTGCTGAACGTGATCAAGAATCATTTGCAAACTACATGTACAAGCCAGAGTCCAGTCTCACAAAAAGTTGCGTAGCAATGGCATTTTTAATCACTTAATAGCAAAAGCATAGCGGGGCACCAGTAGATATATTGTGGACCACATGCGCTTTCTTAGCTGGTAACCCATCTCTGCTAACCAAAATAGTTTGGTGCTGAGTAAAGGTCTTTACTTAAGCAGCTCTCTATGGGCCATATTTCATTGAATTCAATTCAAGGAAAGAGTTTCAGATTTAGAGAACATGATTGTTCAAAATGCCAGAATATCTTCCTTCATTCTCACCGTAGGGAATGTTAATAGAAAGAACCAATCAAATAAACATGATTAAGATTGTATTTTATGTGGACCATCAAGACAACCAGTATCAATTTCATATTAGTAAGATTTCATAATTATTTTCATAATTATTTAGTAATTTTTTGTTTAAATCCTTACGAATCATGTATCATACATGTACCTTCAAGGCAACTTAATTCAACGACAACTCAAAAGTGAATGAGACCCTGATTACATCAAATGCCAGGACAGCACGGCTCTTCCCGCTGTGATACGAACTGTAAGAACCCACAGCATGAACTTTGTTCGCGGCACCCGAGGACAACCGCAATTAAAATAACTGTACACAGAGATAAGGTTAAAGAAACAGTTCAGAACTCTAAAGTTATATATTTAAATTTTAAAATATTGACAACAATTAAATCCTGAGTGAGATTGTTTTCAAATAAGGTTTGCAGTACTTAACACCATGTAGGCAAAATTCATCTCTGAGTTGTGGTGGTTCTGAAAAGTATGAAAGTGTACTAATTAGGACATGACCCCAAAAATACCTGAATTACTTTTTCGCACGGACGATTTACTATTTTAACTCGGGAGATTCACTATTTCGCCCAGGCGATTTACTATTTCGCCCAGGCGATTTACTATTTCGCCCAGGCGATTTACTATTTCGCCCAGACGATTTACTATTTCGCCCAGGCGATTTACTATTTCGCCCAGGCGATTTACTATTTCGCCCAGGCGATTTACTATTTCGCCCAGGCGATTTACTATTTCGCCCAGGCGATTTACTATTTCGCCCAGGCGATTTACTATTTCGCCCAGGCGATTTACTATTTCGCCCAGGCGATTTACTATTTCGCCCAGGCGATTTACTATTTCGCCCATGCGATTTACTATTTCGCCCGGGCGATTTACTATTTTGCCCAGGCAATTTACTATTGCTCCCCCCACCCCCAGGTAAGATTTGTTTTGTATTTTTTTTTAAAGTGTGAGGGCGGAAATTTTAAAGAGACCACTATAAATATAATCAATCTTTATCATGCTGACCATCTTCGTGGAGTCCCCTGTGTGCATTATTAATATTGTACACTGATTAAAAATGTATACCATAAATGCACCAGACTATTAACCCTTCCGGCCCAACTTTGGTTGGGACCAAATACAACGACGTCAATACTGTTTACTTTAATTAAGTTCACTTCCGGAAGGTTCCAAATTTAGGGTAGGAAGGGATGACAACTGATGCCTAACCATAAGGGTAGTTAGTCAGTGTGCGCCAAGGTGTATCGTCTAATTCGCAGTATCTTTTTTACCGCGTGAGGGCATAGGTGAACCAAATTTACGTGATTTCAACGAAGTAAAACTGACTGACATTATAATTATTTGTTTGGCCGTTGATACAAGAAAACAACTTACGGCAGCCAAAATAAGATAAAACTATAACTGTGATACTAGGAAATTCACTTTGGTCACAAATATGGTCAATTGGAAGGAACACAGGCTATGTGCACCATGAAAATTGGGCCTTTTGGCAGAGAGGCATGAGATGGACTTATAAGACAGATTATAAGGCAAAACCACTGTGAAAAAAAATGTATCAAATTTTGTGTGTATACCCTCAGGAACGTTCAAGAAAGCTGTTATAAAAAACAGTGATTTCACTGAGGCCCTGCCATATTACAATACCCCGTTGCACAGACGCAATGAAGTTATACCCTTAAAACCTCCAGGCCTTTTCACTTTTTTTCTTCTTCATCTTCTTCCTTTTTTTCTTCTCTCTTTTTCTTTTTCCACCTACACAATGCACTTAAACTTGGGCACATGGTATCCTGGGATAAAACGAGTGGCTCATATTTGTGAAGCTAACGCGATTACGCACAGCTATGGATTTAGGTTAACCAGGTTTATAAACCACTGGATCGAGTGCATTGGAGATGTAATCTTCGATGCAGTTGCCGTGGTAACTCTGTGATATATTTGATTTTCTCCCCCCCCCCCAATCTCTCCTACACACCTGCAATGTAGACTTGGGGAGTGTAATAGTATACGACCCTGTGCCATGGTTAGAAAATGTTCTCAGGATGAAAATGCCTTTTCCATCTTTTTGTCTGTTTTATGTTAAGCGTGCATATTTTGTTGAAAAAGGTTAACAGTCCAAAACCTCATGTGTTGTGACTTGTACCAAGTCCCCTGCACACTTTTGCTGGATAAATAATGTAGAATTGATTAGCGTAGCACTTTTTTTGCTTTTACAGTAAAAGAAGGGTCACTATTCAATGATGCAGGCGTATGATTTTTTTCAGGATTTTTTCCTGGTGCCGGGATTTATTTAAAATCTCCTTGAGCTTTCAAATTTTCTTGGAAGGAGTATAAAGCAATCACCAACGGGAGAAAGAAACAGTCCGCATTGTGTCCAAACCTGTAGTGTTGTCTTTCTGGTGATGCACAGATTCTATAAACCTCAAATGTAACATCTGGGAGGTTCTTGGTCTATAATATGGTGTTTGCGCGCACACACGCAACCAACGTTCAGATCTTGACTATGTACACCGCACACTGTACATTTGTAATGAATAAACATAGCGGGCGCTTTGTAATTTTGTTCCCCGGATCCCACCAAGGGATCCGGATGTCAGTGGGGAAAATAACACTAGTCACAGTGCCCTCTACATGTATGTTATTTATTGCAAGCGTGTACAGTTTGCCGTGTACATAGATCTGAACGTTGGTTGTGTGTACGCGCAAACACCATGGTCTTGGAACCAAAGCTAGAATAAGGGGGAAACCCGGGCCAACAAGCCATTTATCAGGAATTTTTACACACTTGATGTATCCAAATCCCTTACACATTTTTCTTCAAGGATAAATAAATAGGTTTGAGCAATTTTTTTCTCTTTGGCAATTTGATGAGATTTGGCCCTGGATAAAGAGACCACCTGTCTGTGGTGTCCGAGGGGAAAGATGGCGTAAAACCGAACGACAATGACATAAATGTGCGTTGTTCACCGGTTCACCCTCTGGGCCTTCGTGTTGAACATGTAATAAAAGTTCCTTTTTTGAGGTTGGAGAGAATATTCACTGAGACAAGGTGAGTTGACTGGCAACTTGTCAAGGTCTCATTGGAATTAGTTTTTACATCAGAAATAATTTTGTGTAGTTCTTTTGGGGGTTGTGCCGTTGTTCATAAATGTTTTGGATGTTTCGGAGGCAAATTTTCAAAGGAAATTTTGTCACCAACAAAGATGGATGCCACTCTGGAGAGGGAAGTGAATTTTATCAGTAATTAAATCTGATGTTAATCAATGCCCGACGCCCTCAAAGGACTCTGGTTGAACTCCGAGTCAAAAGTGCAGTTCCCTACGCACCCCTCCCATATGGCCCTGTCTGCTGCCAAGCGAGGGCAGACTAGGTGTTATCAGCACCAGCCACACGCTCAGATCGGCAAATGGGGCCAATTTACGTTCCGTGCTGATTTCCTGTTTTCTTCAACATGGCGTGACATGAGTCAGTGCCTGAAGCCTGCAAAACCCCCCTTTCCAACGGGGCTTCACAGACGAGCCACCTCAATCCCAACGTCAACCAATCAGGGAATCACAGACTGACAGGGCTCCCTGAAGATACCCCCCTCCCCCCCCCCCCCCCCCTTCTTCCATACCGTACGTCAAAGCATGTGTTTTCAATGTGTGCTAGGCACACCTTGTGGCATCATGGAGTCATTGAGTAATTTCCCCCCATTTCCTCCCTTTCAGCGTTGCATCAGCCTCGTGAGCTGCCAAATTCAAAGGTCTTTGTCAGTAGTCAACCCCCTCTCCCCAGATGCTAGCAGAATACCTGCCTTTGGGGAGGGGAAAAAGAAATTAAAAAAGTGTATATTACAGAAGTACAACATTAGTTTCTTAAGTGCAGTTTTCTCTTGAGGGATAAACTACTATCGCAGAACACATTTAAAAATATTTCATCATTTTAAAATGGTTTCAAAGGGTTGATATATTGTACAAGTTAGCATCTAATTTTACACTGCTCCTTGAAAACTTTTACCTCACTGATTGTATACGCTCTAGAGTTTAATTTGTTGCAGCTTCATGAACATGTTGAGAATTTGTTTGACCTTATCGTATAAGTATTTCATGATTTGTTCCCATCCAAATAAGGTGTCCCATAGGACCAACAGAGACATGAGAACCGTTTCTTTTTTTACACTTCCTCCCCCCTCCCCCCCCCCAACAAAACCCCTTGCGCGCATATAAAGCTTTAAATCACAGTGTTTGACACCCTGTAATGATCTGACAGTTTACAACCTCATTTCATTAATTGACTTGACCAGGTCATCCTGTCTGTCAAGACGTTAATCATATCCAAGTGACAAGTAGCCCTAGCCCTAGCCTAGGAAGCGAACCTCTCTGAGGCGCCGTTTCCCAACATCCCTGCCAGGAACCAGATCGGTATCCCCGCACCTCAATTAACTCCATCCTCGGCCTACCCCAGGACCCTGGTAGCCACTTGCTCCAGATCTCCAACATCCCACACCCTTGACCGTGTCGGCGCATATCCTAACCTTCTTGAGAACGAGAGCCGATCAGGGTACCTCGTCTCCCGGCCAAACCACTTGCCCTCCTCCTTCATGTCAATTTTCTCTTCTCGCACCGCATCATCTATCTTTTTTCCTTCTCTTCCCATCTCCCTCTCTCTCTCTCTCACTCACCACACCATGTTCAGCCCTCGAGGCGACCCATCTCACCTGTCTCATGCACCAGATGCTGGAACTGTCTTAAGGATGTGCAGGCACGCCTGACGTGCCGTGGATTTATATCATTGAATTTTCTATATGGTGTAGTATAGGAGAACACGCTGGTCATGCCAACAGCTGTATACATCCATACTGCATTCTGTTACACACATCTTCATGCCCCGTTTGTTCAATTTCATGCTGGGGGGTGCAAAATCTCAGAACTGGGTCAGCACTTTGCTCTTCATAAAAAATTTGAAATTATTTTTAAGGGCGGGTAAAAGCCTGTAATCAATTTGAAATCATTGACATTCTTGACTCCTTAGCTACTTAATGGGTTACTTATTCCACTTTTGGTTGAGGACATTTAGTTTTGCAGGTTGTCGGTGAGATTTACATGCAGGTACCGCTCTTTTTTTGTAAGGATGTAAAACAAAAATCAGTGGAACAGAGATCGTCGTGGCCTGTAACTATGGGCCATTCCTTGCACAATGTGTAACAAAAATATGCTCAATCCTGGTCATTGATCTAGTGCTTTTTTCTGTTTTCATTTTCTCCTTGATAAAGGGAACCTCTGTGAGGAAATTGTTAATTTCTACTGGAACATTTCAAGGGGCACCAAGGCAATGACCAGGGGCATTTGAGGTAATCACCTCCATTGCCTCCATAAAGTATCAGGCCTGCATTTCAAAGAGGCACCAAGGCATTGACCAGGGGCATGCACAAGCAAATGCCTTCCCTGCCTCCGTGAATTATCAGACCATTTACATTGTACAAATGTACATGACTATGCTAAAACCCTCTGTGCCTACAATAAACCTTCCGTAAACCAAGTTTAGAAAAAGAGACTATTTTTCTTGGTGCAAAGCAGGTGTGAGTTTTCAAATGGAGAGTTAACCCCCAAGGATGTGCCACCCGTCCTCTTGTTATCCTAAAAGATGAATGACAACTTCCCTCAATCGGCTCATTCCTCTCCTAGGCCAATTTCTTTAAATTTGGGAATAACATTTTTCGACCGGCCAGATGCCCCGTTTTGGGCAACAGCTCCGGTGGTCACTGTTGACATAATGTTCTCATGTTGAAAGTGAGAAGGTTTTTGTCTTTCGGAGGGAGAGGAAATGCAGTTGATTGACCTGAACTTCTTCTTGAGTCGGCGTAAAAATAACCATAGTGTTAATGACCTAGCAGTGTTTATGCCATAGCAGTGTTAATGCCATAGCAGTGTTAATGCTCTGAAGATGTATTTTAATAGTGCAGTAGTAGCAGTCCAGTGGATGGTCACTTAAGCAGTGCTAATGCCCTAGCCTTGCTAATGCCCTTGCAGTCCATTTAGCAATGCTAATGCCATACCACTACCAATGCCAGTTTCCTTTCAGTGTGTCCAAGCAGTGGGTTAATGCCCAAGTAATAATCTTGCAGTGTGCTAGTGCCCTATATGTAACAGCGTGCTAATGCCCTCACATAATAACCTAGTAATGCACTGGTTCTCTAGCAGTATTTGTAGTAGTAGTGTTAGTGCCATAGCAGTATATGCTAAGGCCCACTACATGTACAAATGTAGGTGCCCTACATAGTAGCAGTGCACTAATGCCCTGGTAGTGTATTGATGTACATGTACAAGTAGCAGTGTTACTTCCGTCACAGTATATGTACATGTATAAGTGCCCATTTTGTAAGTGCCCTAGTAGCAGTGTGTTTATGCCCCAGCAGTGCACTAGTGCCCTAGCAGTGTGCTGATATACAGTGTACATGTACACGTACATGTAGTGTTAGTGCCCCAGCAGTATTTAGTGCCCCAGCAGTATTTAGTGCCCACTAAAAACTGGTGCTAAAACAATGTATAAGGTTGTCTAATGAGTTCTTGCAGATAAGGGAACCTCCTTCGACCCCCATCCCCAGGGACCCCAAGCTTAAATCACAAATAAAGATGCATGAAAATCACTTATCCATGCAATTCTAGGGTTTCCCTTAGTGCTGCCAAAAAAGATGAATCACAACATTTTTTACAGTCGATCCAGAATGTGCGTGGAGACAAATACACTTTTTTATCATCAAAATTCAAAAACTCATTTTTGATGAGTTTTGGCAGACTTTACTCTCATTTCATGGGGGCAGGTCACATTTTAGACATTTTTAGAAGGGCTTTCGTGCTCATATGTTCAATAGTCAAGTGATTCCGATTCCAGATGTTTAGGTGAAACCTTTCTGACTGTGCTTGCAATTTTGGGGGGAATCGAAGAGAGAGAAAAAAATGTGGACAAATCTTTAAAATACATCTTTCCTGGGAAAACAGTTTACATGAGATTTATTTTTAATCCGTTGAATAAAACATCGTCTGTTTGCAGTGCCAGGACAAAGTTATTTTTCACTTAACTGCCGTCATTCCAAAAATGTAATTACTTTTTACACCCCAGAAGTCAACTGGAGGTTGAATTTATAAGTTTCATTTGGGATTTTTCTTTAACTCAAAAAAGATGTTTCTTAAATTTGTAAGGGTTCCCCCCCCCCCCCCTCCCCGTAAGCCTTGGATAGATGTAAACAAAAATGAGAACAATTTAGTGCAAAGGTCATGATCCTCATGACAGATTTGTCATTTCTCAAGATTTTTTTTCTGATTTCAGGATTTTCCCCAAAATATCCTGGAGCCATCAAATTTTCTTGAAAGAAGTAAAGCATTAACCAAAGGGAGAAAGAAACAGCCCACATTATGTCCAAGCCTGTAGTGTAGTGTTTCTGGTGATGCACAGACTAGTCTGTAAACCTCCTGAATAGGGTACTTTTGGGACGCTAATGTAGGTGGCAGAAGACTTTCCAGGTAAATTCCTTGCCCTCAGAAATGTGCGCATGCTCAGAACTAAGTAAACAATGGAAATTTACCAGGTAAGTCTGCTGCCACCTATCGTTCTAAAGTCTCCCATTGTAACATCTGGGAGGTTACATGTACAGGTCCAGAAAAGGGGGAGGGGGGTAGGACAGCAAGCCATTTTTCAGGAATTTTTACATTTAACAAATCTCATCCCTGTCATGCTAATCTCTTTTATGAACATTTGGTGCTAAATAAATCAGGGCAGAGAAATGTAATTAATGGGGGAAAAGCACAAACCCTAAATAATGTTTAGGCCTACATGCAACACAAATGACCAGGGCTCGATTCTTAAAGTTGTTCAGCAGAACTGCTTAGCAAATTTCTTTTTTGATCGAAGAGATAAGTGGGGCACCGGTCATGTAATGTAAACTTTATGGAATTTCAGCTGGTAACCTGTTTCTGCTAAGCAAGATTAATCTGTGCTTAGCAAGGTTTTGTGCATGGAGGCTCTAGCATTGGGCCCTAGACAACATGAAATATAAGCAAAGAAAACATTTTCTCTCCGCCTTCTAAAAATAATAAATAAAATGATCAACATCAGACTGCAATTACTCACCATTGTGATAGTCCAGTCTAAATATTTGTAAACAACTTTGTATCTTTTTTTCTTCTTTTCTTATTGCAGTGGAATTGATCAAATGAAAGTATCGTCCCAAAACAAAGGTATGTTTTGATAAACTTTCTAGCATTACTGTCTCTGAATTGCTGCATTGCATACAATGGAGTTTATCTTTAACCCTTTCAATGCCATTGTCGAGTTTACTCGACCACGCGCAGTGTAATGCTTTCTTACCATTGTCGAGTTTACTCGACGTTAAAAGCCGCGGTATTTTGGGGAAAAACCGCGGTGTTTGGGAGCCTGTATTTATTTTATTTAGCGCCCTCTGTTGTTGAACCTTATATGGACTGGTAGCTTGTTTACCATGCTTTACAATGGTGTGTGTTGTATAGGGGGTCGCCATTACGATTTTCTGAGAATAACAACATTGCATGCAACAGTACGTCCAGATTTCACGCTTCCGTTTTGCCAGCAAATAATCACCAGCATAGCTGTTCGTTACCCAGAGGTTTTGGTTGAAACATTTGTCAGTAGAAACTCTGAATTGGAATCAGAAATATCTGAAGAAGAACCTAGTGAATATTCGGATGAATCTCGTGATGTTTCGTTGCAAAGGCACGTCCGATGTTAACAGCAATCCGTACGATATACCGGTAGCTGGACCGAGCACTTCAATGCCATGGTCTTGGGCGTGGGCTCGGCAGGGCCTCGACCCATTCGTGCCGACTGAGGTGGCAAAGGACATGAAGATAATACAAATTGGACATCATATGAAAGGTCATTTCATAAGCTACAAATTGTATGTACAAAGTTTTTCCACTAAAGTATGTCTTCACAAAGAAAATAAAGATTGGAAAAAGTGAACACCACTGCTGAACTTGCACGTTGCTTTTTGTGTGAAATAATGCGGTACACAGCAGCGTGACCCCTATAAAAAATGCGGTATTGAAAGGGTTAAGTAGTGCAGGGCTCAAGAAAATGGTAACCGGGGCCCAATGTCCATCTTTTTATGCGTAATTACATGTATGTGTGTTTTTTCTCGCTTTTGTAAATGTTTAGATTCTTAACTATGTAAATTTGAATAGTGTCAGCCTTTTGGCTGTAATTTTTTGATTCAAATGAATAACAATATCTTTTATAAAAATAATTAATGTTTTAGAGCTGCTGAGGCAGAAAATATTCCAAAACATTTTCCTGCTTACATGTAGCTTATATACATGTAAGCAGGATACCGATTACATTTGGTACATGTGATGTGGTATTTTGGTAAAGGGCACCTCTTGGAGGAAATTGTGAATTGTCAGAACATTTCAAGGTGCGATGGTGGCAATCCTCTTTGTTGCCTCCCTGAAGTATTACATGTAGGCCTAAATGTACATTTGTTGAGTGTACAACTAAGGGATGGTACAATATTGCTTTCTTATTTTCAAGAAACACATGTAAAAGGTCAGTATTATTGGGTTGTTCTTTTACAGTGTTCTCCATTCAAGGGTCTGTATTTGTTGGTAATGACTCTTAAAATTAATGCCAATAAAAACCTATTGGTTAGAAGCCTACAGCAGCGTTCGATAGTATTTACAGCATTTTGAGAAATATTTCACTTTGATGTTTTGTGGTTATGTAAAAATATATCGGTTTTTATGCCCCCAAATTTGAATCTGAGAAACCTTTCTGTCAGAAACGCTTCTCAGATTGTGTATTCCTATTAGGGATTATTCTTCCTACATGGACATATTCACTCCGGATTTCGGCGATATCCACCTTTTTGAAATGAAATTTTCACCGGTTAGTAGTTTTATTGTATATATATCAACATTTATATACATGGTTGTAGGATTAAAACAATCGAATGCTTCCCAAAACCAAAGGTATACTAACAGTGTTCCGCTGGCCAAATACCAGTTAAAACTTCTGAGGACCAGTCAGAATTCTGTTCAAGTGGTACAGCTGGTGAGTTCACACTTCCCTTTTATACTCCTGGCTAAAGGGGAGCAAATTATGATTATTTAAAAGTCTTGTCACCTGTCTCTGCGAATGTACATGTGTGTGTGTATTTCGCACACAACACCTATCTTGATCCATGGTCCTTTTACTCTACTCTACATATCATATGTCAGACACACTGAAAGGAGTTTTCCATCATGAATTACCTCTGTGTGATTGAAGTACAGACTTCAAAGCATTGACAGCTCATGGTGTGCATTCACATCCTTAAAGGTGCAACCTGTCACAGAAAAAAACTGTACATTAACTTGAACTGTGTGTATATACATGTATACATGTAAATGATAATGAAGTTAAATGTACAACTTATTCACCAAAGCCAATCTAAGTGCTTATATGCAGTGTTGATAGTGATACTTAATTAAAGGTGCAACCTGCCACTGAAACAAATCATGCAATAACTGGAACAGTGTGTACATATATAATTGTAAGGGTTGTTGGAGGTGCAACCAATCACCAAAGCAAACCATGTACCATGTATCATGAGATGTACATTGGCACTTGCAGCAGTGCTATACATGTACATGTACTCAGGCTAGTTGCACCCTGTCTGAAAAAAATATAATATAGTGACAAATTCCCAGGAACAATTTCATTCAATGATTTGTGCACCAATTTAATATGAGTTCAAACTGTTTTTAGATACACTTTGATGATATGACTAACTCATGAATTGTTGGAGCATTGTTTACATTTTGGGCTGTTTTTGTTTTTAAGACATGATGGTTTTGGTGGACTATTTTCACCTGTAAATCATTCACTGATACACATGGACTTTAAGTTATAGCTGAGTTTTATCAACAAACACTAAATCTGTAAATGTGTTTTCATTTTGACAAGTACAAGCCGTGCATTGGCACAAAAAGGTGCGCCCCCTTATCAGACCAAATCAACATACATATACCTATGCATGTACATCCTTCAATTTACTCTGGGTTTTATCTAAGCTATCGGCAGTTTAGAACCCTTCTACTGTCTGACCATTCAATATCATCCACTGTGGTTTTGAATGGTAGATAAACTATGCCAGCCTGCAATGCAATATCATGTGGTAAATGCATCTACACAGTACACAGGTAGTTCTGTGCACAGTTGTGCCATCATACACAACCAGTGCAGTTGAATGGTTTCAAATGGTTGGTCAACTCACTGGAAAATGTTACCAAGAGTAGGAGGGTTAGGGAAGGTAAACCTATGTCGTCATACAAACCTACATGTGTCTTCATACATGTATGACATGTACATGTACAACCCAAAACATGTTTACAACAGTACAATAAATGGCCCAATTTTCTAAAGCTCTTCAGTTACATGTATGAGCTTATCAATGCACTAAGCATGGACAAATCTTGCTCGGCAGAGCAGAAACAGGGCACCAGCCAAACCACCGTTCAATACACATTGTGTGGAACCGATTCCCTGTAAAATTTATACTCGGCAGCTACACTAAGCGCTGTTCTTCCCTTCCGTCAGGATCCCAGTTAGCCCTGCTCCTTGAGCACCTTTAAGGTCGGCCAAGTTGACCCGCAACCGGCTTGAAGGCTTCTTCAGCATTGTGAGAGTAGTTTCAAGTTCACAAGTTGAAGTGAATTCTATGTCAAGGTTGAACGGCTGCACTGTCTCTCCTTACCACTTCTGGCCGTCTTGAACGACCCGCTAGCCCGAACACATTTGCTTGATTTAAAGTGAAAATGCAAGCTTACCTGAGTGGTGGAGTGGATTTGATGGAAACCGGCACTGATGGACTGAGTAAATTAAAGTCTAAGGTAGCTCAAACAGCATTAAGTGGTGTTTGCCAGACAGGCTTGGTACGTGCAGGAGACCATTTTCGTTTAATCCAAGTGCACATTGTCGGCAAGCTTAAAAATTGTTACTCTGCAGAGAATACTCATTCGACAAAAACTTTCAAGTATTGCTTGTAAATGCATGCCTGATACTTGAAGGCAATTGCCTCCATGCCCCTGGATCAATACCTCGGTGCCCCCTTGAAATGTTCCTGTAGAAATTTAAATTTCCGCCATAGAGGTGCCCTGTAAAGAGGAAAAACTGCCTTGCCCTTTCGTGAACAAAGTATCAGGACTTTAAACATTATCCCTCTCGGTTTGTATTCAAATAATATATTTGGAAAGCTTGTAGAAGTGCATTTTCAAATAGGGGTTTAACCACTTTTAACAAATACTTTCAAGAAAATGTAAATTTTTTTTTTTTAAATTCACTCAAGATGCTGAGGAGATCTTGCTTGCATAAGTATATCACTTTCAACTAGAGGTTTTAAAGTCTTGTAATGCTGGATGAAAGTGCATTGAAATCTCAGTGGTTCATGTACAGTCTTACATGACCCCATCCCCCCCCCCCCCTATAAAAAAAGGGGGCTGCTGAAGTTGAAACCAATTACATAACCTCACTCCAAATCCTACCCCCTACAAAATTGATGATGTAGAAATTGACTTTGCAACAGCGTTCACATGAAGTACCATTTCACCTTGGGCCGCCAGGTAACAGTTTTCCCGTGTCTAACGCCACCGCAGTGGTACAAAGTTTAAAGTTTAACAACCTGTTATAACATCGAACATTTGATTTCAATTAAGTTGAGAATAGAACCACACCCGGTATATCTTAATATAGCCCACCCCCTCTCCTTTGACAGTTAGGTAGATCGGGGGAAAGGGGGGGGGGGGGGTACGAATGGCCAAGTAGCGCTTAACTTCAAAACATGTTTTGAAGTAGGTCAGAGTTTCTGAGGAAGTCGGTTATTTACTTGAGCAAGACGGCAAGAGTTGAATATAGAAACTCTTCCAACGGCCTGACTCCACTTTGACTGGGGAGATTTCGGAGTTTGACAAGTGCGAGGCTATAAATAAATGTGCATTGGGGGCATGAGTAGTCTTCACATCTGCTGATGAGGATACCCTTGATAGGGTCCTGTCCTGAAATGAAGATGAAGGGATGTGATCTTACTGTGGTGGTGGAGGGGGGGGGGGGGGGGAGTGCTTCAAAATTTTACTGCTGTGATTGGGAGCAGTCCAGAATGACATGCAGTCTTGTTTTCGTTAAGATGAATGTGATGACCCTATTGGGACATCCCCCCCTCCCTTAACCCATCAATCCTGATTTCAGATTGTCAGATCTCAATAGACAGACCTGACACTTCACAGAGTCAATTGCCCCCTTGCCCCAATTCATTGCCTTGGTGCCCCTTGAAATGTTCATACAAACGCCCTTTTATCACAGGCCTGGAATTAGGCAGATGCAGATCGAGACCATGGCCTCTGTTGCCTCGCTCTTGACGTTGATGCTGCTTCAAAAATGTTCCTGTCTACTGTAAGATATTTCAATGACAGTGCCCTTTCTAAAATGAAGATTGCCTTTCCCTCTTACAGATGGAATCCCATGCCTGTTATCGGTGGAAAAATTGTGCAGCCAATTTTTCGATCTAGCACTGTGGGGTTCTCGGCTCCTTGAAATACATGCCTTTGACTTTCTTGACAGCTGAGGATGTTCATTCTGAGTCTCCAACTCAAAGTGCCCATCCATCATAGCCTTGGCAGACAACCCCTTTTAAAGAAACGTTGCCGTAAAATCCCCATTTAACCTTAATATTCAGTCAATAAGAAGGTTGGGCTGTCAGACAATCACTCTCACAGCTACTCGTACATGAAGCTTACATCCTGAATGCATCAACCCGAAGGCCTCGATTGTTTCTAGGAAAAGATGTGGTTGTTCTGTCGAAAAGAAATAAACGTGGCTGCCTTTCCTGTTAATTTGCTTTTTTTAATTTATTGGTGTTTATTCAGTCATCTCAACAATATAAAACACCAGCAATACTCCCAGATGGGCTTGGAGAAGCAAAAGCAAAGCTTGTAATTCATAATTCTGCTGCCCCACATCTCGTTGTATAACAAATAAAGTAGACAAAATATAAGAATAGGGCTAGAATGGAGCTACATGTAAATACATGTAGCTCAGTTGGTAGAGTTGGAAGTCGTTGGTTCAAATCCCGCTCTAAGTCAAATTTTCTTTGTTCAAACCAAAGTCAAAATATAATAATGTGTGCTATATATTGCCTTGATCATTATGCCAGAGTCAACTTTTGAGTAAGATTTGTTTCTGTTCAAGATGTTACACAGTGAGGTCTCTATCTAGCCTATGTCACTCCACTGCAGAAGGAAGGCCTCTTCATCACCGTTCCACCTTGATCTTTCTTGTGCTTGTCGCATCCATGTAACGCTTCCAAACTCTCTGATGTCGTCCATCCAACGCCTACTTGGTCTGCCTCTTCGTCTCGTTTGTGTTCTTGGGGTCCATTCTGTTATACAATGTGTCCATCTGTTGTCATGACGCCTTGCAAGGTGGCCTGCCCATCTCCATTTCTTTGTTTTTATTTCCTGTATGATGTCCCTGGCATTTGTTTTCTTTCGTAAGTCCTCATTTCTGACCCTGTCCTACCATGATCCTCTCACAGTGAGGTATCGTTATTCAAATGAAGTACACAAGACAGCCAACAGTGTAAATTTTGAGACTTGGACAGGTCAAGCATCTTGCTCTGAAGTATATCACCAGGCAATAGTTTCTGCACATCAGCTTTATGAACTTGAGCCCTCGATTAAGAATCAAAAGGCCATTTGTGGATTATACGTTTTGTAAAGGACTGTATATTTACGTACGACATAATGACGCACACAAAGTATTCAGGACATAATAGTATGTAAGAACTTTTAACAATTGTTTTGCAGTCCTTGAATCCAAGTTGTGAGTAACAATAGTAACTGGAAAAATAGTAACTGAGCCTCCTCTGACGCAACTTGCTAGAACTTTTCCCAATCAAATAAGAGGCCCACTTGAACTCCTGACCTCATCCACTGTCAAGGAGCTAAGGAAGAAAGGTTAAAAATAGCAACGGCAGTGAAGGCAAGTTGGGATATGAGATACGCAGGCAAAGTCATAAAGATAATGCAATTTTCATGGCCGTTTACTGAATTGCAAGAGTCGTGTAGGATTGTAGCTTGCTGTATGTAATCCGATAGTGGTGCAGGATATACGGTGGCAGCCGTAATTATCGATATTCAGACTACATTGAACTGTTTGATATTTTGATAGAGCGATAATCACAACACCTCGTCCCACGCTCGGAATGAGTTATAAATGCCACCGGTAGTCTCCATGGAGTATACTGCGCGGCGGCCGACGACGACGCGTTGGTTTGAACGACAATAAATTCACTTCATGATACATGTTTTATTGACTGTGTGCATTAGTAATAGAAAACGCGTAGTTCATGTGTAATTCAATGTGTATTGATGTATGTATTGTATACGTGTACATTCAACTACAAGTGCACGAATCACAGATTCTCTGAACAGTCAGTTTGGTGTGTACCTCCATGCTCATTGTAGACAGAAAATTCTTCCATGTTTTGGTAAAGTTGTTTTGCGTATTTAACTAATTTTTTTGTCAGTTTTGAGAAAAATAACCCTTGTAAATAGCCAAGATTTTTAATTTGGGCGTTCAAGTTTGCCAGAAATAAAAACAATTTTGCTCTTCCATTTAGTTCCAACCCTTTAACACATAAATCTAACTGTTTTAATTATTCAATAAATGAATGTTTGATTTTAATACTGGGGGACATCTTAAGAGAGCCATTTTTCACAATTCTTGGTGTGGCTGTCGTTTGATGGACTTTGTGGATCGGACAATCTTGCATTTTTGTAAATGTCCAACATCCACTTTACAAACTGTTCTTTTTTTTCACCTTCAGAGAAACCTGTCCATAAAATGTTTCCACTACAATTACATCCTGAATTTACGACAACTGACATACACTGTGTCAGGCTTACACGAAGGCCTCGGAAGCCAATGCCTCTGTTTGTCCTCTGTCTTGGCCTCGATGTCCCTTCAAAGTTTTCTCAACAGACCTTAAGATTTGCCCCTTGAAAAACTGAAAATGGTTTCCCTCTTCGAAGATGCTATATATTTCCGGGCTTTTTATAAATTTGTCCTTTGAAGATGGACTTCATTGGTTTTGTTTCCTTTCATTACGTAAATTTAAGCAGGGTTTGTCTTTATCTTTTTCAGTGACTAGCCAGCAGGACCAGACAGCTTTTCTTTTCAATGGTCCATCAGCTTTTGCACTTGTCCATAATTTATATCAAATAGGGATACTTTTCAACACCAAACTAGCCAGCCAGAGGGAACTTTGACTGGTCCTTCAAGTGTTTTAAAGGTGCTGTATATATGTTTGGTAATTGGAGCCTACTGATTGTGTTAATCCTATATAAATGTAGGTATATACAATAAAACTAACCTGTGAAAATTTCACTTCAAAAGGTGGTCGCGTTTTTGAGATATCACCGAAAAACCGGAGCGAATATTTCCACGCAGGAAGAATATTCCCTCTAGGAATACACAGTCTGAGAAGCATAACGTTTCTCAGATTTAATTTTTTGGGGATAAAAAGTGATATATTTTTGTCCATAACCGTAGTAGTTTGAAGTGAAAAGTTTGTCAAAATGCATTATACTATCCAAAGCTGCTGTACTTCTTACAAAGTAAGTTTTTATTGCCATTAATTTTCAGAGTCATTACCAAATGCATACAGACCCTTTAACTGTCATTAAAAAGCATTTAATCCTATCTTTCTAGGGTTAACTTTAACAACTTTTTTATAATAGGCCTACTCTCTCTCTCTTTCTCTGTTGTACTGTTCAACCCTTTTTAACTTTGGTATTTTATATTGTTGTGTTGTTATGGAAAAGACCAGAGAAATTTTTCCATGCAGGGACAATAAAGCTATTTGTATTGTATTGGACCAGAGGACCAATGTTAAAGAGCGGTTACAGGATGCTCTGAATCTTTTAGTTTTTACATTTTTTCCAATAGATGGAGTCCCAAAGAAATATAAAAAATTAATATGAGTCCCTTACCTCACGCTAAAACAGAGTAAAAATGTCTTTTCCTCGAAACACTCCCAGCCCAAAATCTGAAAACGCGAGGTCAAACAAACCACGCGTAACAGGATTCGTGACGTCACCGGCGGCAAGCAGTTTGGACCTGCCTATATGAATGTACAGAGCTAACGCAATATAACCTGCCAAGCTCCACCGTTTGCAATCAATACGGCCGCAAATGTGACTCTTCAATGGACGATCCAACAGGTTAAAAACCAGCAAGACACAATTTACAACGGATTTGTGATTTAGGGATTTTCGTTCTTGAATGGCCGAGGCGATTCCGCAGCTCGGCTTGATTTTGAGTACATCGATCCACATATCGCAAGTAAACTGGTACTTTGTTTACGTAAATGTTATCACTATGGCGAGGCATGAGGACCCAGTCTACATAAATCCATCCAGCTCAAAGTTTTTTTATCCTGTCCGCGGACCGGCTGACGAATTTTTTTTTCCCAGCGCGGTAAAGGCCAATATTTGCATATCTGACTGGGATCCGTACGTGCCAAGCTTCATTACAATATCAGCTAGCAGCTGCACAGAATGGCCTTTACTGCGGTGGGGAAAAAAAAATCGCGAGCGGCTGACCGCGCAAAAAATCCCAATTAGGAGCCAACAGTCTTCCTCAAGTGTAACTTGTAAGCGTTGTTACCAAGTACAGCGATGTACGTGCTTGGATTTGTCCACAAAATGTTTTGAGAATCATTTAATTTGTCATAAAAGTTTACTATTTGGCTATACATTATCATTATTCAATGTTTTCTTAAACTGGAGACAAGAAAAAGAAAAAAAAAAATAATAAATATTGCGATTATCTTTGGAAATCGACTATCTAGGTACATGGTAACCACGTGTATAAACCAGATTGATGCCGTGAGCTTACTATCCAGGAAGACTATTGGCTCAAAAACGATATCCTTCGGGCTATCAACCAATCCGCGGACAAGATAAAACGTTAACCTGAGGTACGTTTTCGCAGCTGGAACCAATAACTGTTTCGGTCATTGGCCAGTGTTAACCGATGGCCAAAATTCAACCGAAACAGTTTTACGTGCGCCAGTGTTTAGGACGACGACTCGACGTGAATGGTTGATCGTAATACGTTGGGTGCGAATTTTCGTGCGAATCGATTCGCAGAATCGCGTCAGATTTCTAGGCCTTAATTACCCTATGTAGGCTTCATTTTACAACAATAAATTTGAAGGATACCCTGGATTGACAGTAAGGTTTCTTTAATGTATAATGTAAGTGTTGTTTCTTCTTGATTTTGTTTTGTTTCCCCCAAAAAGAGACGTTTATGTGTGTGTGTCATATGCCGATCGTGTGTTTTTAGGCGCCGATGACGTCAAGGGGTCATTGCATATCATTATCATAGATAAGCAGTTTTTGACTCTCGGCTGAAAAAGCTGCACGGAGAGGTGCATTTTTGACTTGAATTCTTTATTAATAAATGCAAATGTTATGTGTAAAATAGTTATTAACCGGTAACTACGATGTATATTCAACCATAAAAAGGCAATAAGTACAATTTTGAGAGCATCCTTTAACCGCTCTTTAAGGAAGAACTCTGTTAAGTTTCTGGATAAAGAGACTTTCAGAAAGTTCTTCATCTTCCTTTGTTGAAAGAGTTTTTGCTGAGCCATCTGGATGAAATGTTCAAGGAGTTGCATGACATTTGTGTTGTCATCAATTGGACTGTGTCACTTTTTATTTAAGTTTTGTATCAATGATACAAATGACAAATGAGTAGCCTAACAAATGGGCTTTGTGCTGAAACGGCAGATGTTTTGTGAGTGTTTGTTTTTTCTGCAGCGAGTCGGGGAAAATTTGAAGTCTTTTATCATTCTCACACAAGTTTAACGCGTTAAAAGCTTGCGTTAAAAGCTTGCGGGTCAAAATATTGTTGATGTGGACAAAAAAGGGTTTGTAAACATTTAAATTTGAAGTGTCCATTATGCTGTCATGGAATTAAAAAAAAATTAAAAAAACCACCCCAAAACCCCAGCTTTCCACTAGTAGGATAAATACATGTATAAATAATCTAAACATACATGTACATATGCTGACTATACATTTACATGTATTAAGGAAATCAAGAACTGCGTTTAGAAATATAGTTTAAGGTAAATATTTGCAAACAATTTAATACATTCCAGGTTTGTAAAGCTTCTGCCATTACACTGCCATTGCTCCCTTGATGAAGTGGCGCTTTATAAATGCTTTATGTAATTGTAGGTACACTGTATTGTTGTTATTATTAGAATTTTAAGTATTATAGTGATTATTAACAGAACATTTTACCTAAAATATGTCTTACTATTATTCAGAAATGTACCCGACTCATTCTAAGACAGTAGGCGGAGCAGGAGCAGTAGGATTGTTTTCAGTTTCAGAGTGCAAGATTTGGAACAGATACCGAGAAGATTAATCCAATGATACTAATGACTCCGCGGTCTCCCGAGCGAGGGTAAAAATCAGCGTCTTAAAAACATTGACAAATTCAATGCCGAAAAAAGAAAGTAGAGCAGAAGTCTTCCCCTGTGACTTCCCCCCCCCCCCCCTTCAACAAAGAAAAGAATCAGAGGATTTCTATTTTGTAAAATCCTCTGACCCCATTGGAGATTCGGATTACAAGATGAAAGGATACATTATCTCGCCTCGCTGAGATGGTTTTTATTGCCGCTTTTCTTGATTGATAAAAAAAAGAGGGCGTGAAGGAATCAAAGTAACTGCACTATTCTTCCGTCTGACAGTTGAGATCCGATGCGGCGCTAAAGAGAAAGAAGTCTTAGATTCTGTTTATGAAGATGAAGATTGGAAAAAAAAGGGCGGGAATACAGATGGCTTTGTCTTGTTTGTTGTGAAGGAGTTTGCATGGCGCCAGGAGACTCTTAGACTCCTAGCTTGTCTTGCATCAGGTGCAGCAAGAGTAAGGCTTTTGTCTCCCCACTTTCCAATTCAGTCGGTTCTAAATCGCTCAAATTGCAGGGAGCCGTCTTGGGCTTAGGTCTTTGCGGCTATCGTCAGCAGCCGCCATAGCGATAAGAATCGAAGGGGTGCATCCCTCATCCACTTAAAAAACGCAGGGTTCATGTACTTACGCTATCTGGGCTGTGGAATCAGTGTGTGAGTGCCTCGTAGGATAGTTATACATAGATATCGACGCAAGTGAAATTGATGACTTAGGGCAGTGGCCAAGTTGATTATCTCAATCTAGTTCACCATGTGGATTTGCAGAGTGTACCCTTTTTGGAATTTTTAAACTGTTGGGTGTGTTGGAAACAAGCGCTTAGTTTTTGTTTGTCTACAAAATTTATCTGAGTGTAACTTAAAAAAAAAAAAAAAACTAGATAGAAATGGGCCATTGTTAACAACTGTTAATTTATATATATTTTTTTTTTAATGTCAAGTCTTGCAGAGTGGGAACTAAACCTGCAACCTTGAAGCTAAAATCTTCAGCAAACAGTCTTATTTCCTAGACCTCTTAGCAGACAAATCAATTTTAGAATTGTTAATTTATCCTTGTGGTATAATAATAATAATAATAGTGGCTTCTTATATAGCGCTCATATCCGTCACTCAGTGACGCTCAAGGCGCTTCAACAGTCAGTATTTTCCTGCAAGGTATATATGTGGAGCTACTTTTTGAATTTTGAGACCTATTTCTTTACATAGCACCATGTAATGGTTTACAAGGTGCTGTGGCGCAATATGCAGCCAATCAAACCAGGAACACCGGGGCAAACCCCTTCTCTTTTCGATAAGTGCACTGGGTTCTTTTACGTGCATTACACAACACACGGGACCAACGGCTTTACGTCCCATCCGAAGGACGAAGCAATAATGGTTAAGTGTCTTGCTTAATAAGGACACAAGTGTCACGACCGGGACTCGAACCCACACTCTGCTGAACAGAAACACCAGAGCTTGAGTCCGGTGCTCTTATCCGCTCGGCCACGACACGACACGACACGTATAAACCAATATAAAAGTACCAATAGGCTATTTTTAGCTATAAAAAGGTTTCCTGATGTGTGAAACATGTCGGAGTGTGGGTTTGGATCTTGGGCCCAATTTCAAATAGTGCTTACATACTTTTTGCTAAGCAAAAGTGAGCAGGATACCAGTCACAGATTCTGTAGGTGACATGCTATTTTGGCTGGTAACCCTACTCTGGTATTAAGCATCGTTTTGTTGGGCTCAGCTTCTTTTTGTGCTTAACCAGCTCTATGAAACTGGGCCCTTGAGTAAAGCCGTGTTCGCATTGGACTTATTTTGGGTAAAATAACCGAGCAAATGGGTAACTTAACCATTTTAAGTCCAATGCGAACAGCCCAGGAAGTTTCCCTCCAAGGTAACTTACCCGACCCGAATGGGTAGTTTAACCGACCCACGTCTGCCCGGTTAAATTAACCAGGTCAGTTTAACCGAGCCGAAAAGTCCAGTGCGAACGCGATCTGGGTAAAAGCTGTCCCGGTAAAAAGCCACATCCGGTCCCCTGATCTACCCGCCGCGCCACATGATCGTGAGGTGACACGTGACGTCGTACACACGCACGTGTTTACACGGAAGCTCGGTTGCACTCATTGCATTCTCGCTGTCATGCACCCCGGTCAAAGGTCACTGCGATAGTGCCCTCTTGTGTTTGCCTTAAGTTAGTCAGTACAGTTTCACCGATCGCGTCGGTTAGTTTACCCACGTCATTAATCCAAGTGCGGACGCTGGTAAGTTTCACCTTTTGGAATGTTAACCACGGTCTCGGTAAAACATTAATCCAATGCGAACACGGCTTAAGACACACGGTAACCATAAAGTGCTTCTCTTGACCCAGGGGTATGACCCAGGTGTATAAAAGGAGAAGCAGCCAGGGCTGAGATAGCATGCTGCTGGATGAAACCCCATAGTACTGATATTAAGTAGCTTGAGTTTTTTTTTTACTCCTACAGGGATTTGAGAAAGTTGAGGAATGGTTTTAAAGTATACCAAAAAGAACAGCAGAGCTGCCAACTCTCCATGACACCTGAAAAAACCCCCAATCTTTCCATGTTCTGATGAACACATTTGAAAAACTCCTTGATTATGGAAACTGTCTCCCTGTTGTGTTGAATGTAATTCTCCCCGATTGTTGTACAACATCTTCTTGATTGTTGTACAAGACCTCCCTGATTGCAAGATGCAAATGTTTCCAGCTCTGAAACGGGGATAATGTTGTACAACGTCTTGATCTACATGTAGTAGGATGCAATCGCTTTCCAACACCTCATGAAAACAAACATTAAAATGAAGACATTACATTTTGGCAAAAACAACTTTTGCTCCATCCCTTTAAGCCCGAGGCGATACAATGACCCGCAGTATTAAAGAAGTGATAAGAGTCTCTAGAAATAAAGCAACATTGCATCCTGTCCCAAAAAAGATTTCTGCACTCTATAAATAGACAATTACGGAAGCCGTCAAGCCTGTCCCTTGATAAATGGTATTTGAAACAAATTCAACAATAACAGAGATTGATACATGTATGTTGTATTTTAGGATCACCTTCTCCCCCCCTCCCCCTTTCCTAACTCACACACAAAATAAAGACTTCCCCCCAAACTCCATCATGTAATGTAATTAACCCCTACAGGTGCCTGACTCTGCAAAACTACCCCCCTCCCCCTCCCCCCATTTTTGTTCACCGTTTTTTGCCAGTGGTAATGACATAACCTACTGTACCATCATGACCTTCTCCTCCACCCCTAGTAGCTGGCATGCACATCCTGCTGATCATCGGTTGTTGGACCTAAAAATAAAAGGCCCTGCTGGCGGGAAACGCATGGCAAAAACACAAAGTCATTGGCACGGGTGACACAATCATAACTTCTGACTGATGCTAGTTTCGAGTTTTGGATTGTTTCCAACAGTAGTGATTTTGTTTGCTTCATTTTAATATTTTTTTGTTTGCGCTCGCAGAACAAGTAATGGATGGTACAATTAAGTATGCGGATCAATCCAACAATGTAAATTGTGAAATAAATTTTAAAGATATTAAAGTGAGAATTTTTGCGGTAACACCATGTAGGTTAGTCTCTCTTTCGAGTAAATGTGGTTCCAAAAGGAACAGGCGACTAAACATTTCGGACAGTACACTATGTCCGTAGTCAGGAGACTGCCTACCCAAATGACCAGTAGTTAGAGTTTTTATTCAACCAAAGATACTGGTTGTGGAATAAAAACAAGTAAATTGATATAAGCTGTTTTTTCTTGTCCTTGTAAAAGCTTGATGTCTAAAGGCTGACACTCCTTCCTGAAAGTTAGAGTTACTGATGGATTATTTTAGCTGCAAATTTTGTAAATGCAGAGTGGCCTAACAAAGAACACATAGTCATGTATTTTGGAGGTGTTTTTTTGGCGGGGGGGGGGGGGTAGGTGGGGTGTTTCCTTTTTTACTAATTTTTTTAAATTTTAGTTTTTATCTTTTTTTTCCCCATTCATTTCTTTTCTTACTTTTTTTCCCCCCTTTTTGTTTGTTCTTTTTTTGGAGGGGGGGGGGGGGTGGCTTTGTATTGAATTTCTTGTAGTCTCACTGAGTGTTACAAGCATGCCCATTGTAAGCCCTCGTTATTATAGGTAAACTTGTTGGGTAATTGTGATTCAAGTACATCAATCCATGTTTGGTCATTTGGGTATGTCCTGTTCTAGTTCTTACCACCGTAGTACTGCAAGGTCTAATGCTCGCATACACACTTGTGTTATGTGCAGGGCTTCATCAAGCGTCTGGCTGGCACTTCAAGCAGTTGTGTCAACATTATTGTTCAAAAATCTTTTTGTAAAGACAGGTATATGGATAGTGCCTTCTCAGTGATGACAGCACACGATTGTCATTTGAGTTTGTCTGTTCTTTTGTGTTGATTATGAAGAGTTGATTTACATTTTTAAGGACTGTACAAGTCTCACGTGTATTCGAACTTCCGGGACCAAGCTAGTGCCAACCATGTTGAGTTTTACGTGTGTGCGATTCTGTTTCTTCAATAACTTTAGTTTAACGTAGTTTATGAATATAACAACTATTATATATTGTTTGGAAAGTAGCATTTAGCCATGAAAGAAAACTAAATTCAACAAATCAACAAAGAAAGCTCAAGAATATCACTTGACCTCCTTTCGGGTTACAATTACATGTAAACAATTAAGAATTTTGCCCAAATGACGTACATATTTTCATTTAGTCTTTCTAATGCAATCACAAATTCGGGTGTGATTGGCAGATGTGATTTTAAAAAAAATATAGGCATCCTCATCCTAAGGTTTAATGTTGTTTTAGTGTTTATTTCAATTTTTCACATTATTTTCATTATAATACAAATTGAAATTGTATTTTACACAAATTGCAATGGATATTTTTATTTTTTGAAGAATTTAGTATGCTTAAAATTTAAAAGAGGATCTGATTTCAAAGAGAAATAATGTCTTCATCAGAGTTGCCTCCTTTTTGGTACGCACGAGACTTGCACAGTCTATTAATAACGACTGATGTTTGTGTTTTTTTATAAACAAGTGGTTGAGAGACAGATAGGAATCAAACCATGTAATTCTTTACTAATTCTGGTTGCATATTTCAATCTTTCTCACAAACTTGAAATTGAGAGAAGAAAAGAAGAAAAAAGAGATGACAAAATTGTCCTGCATAAATGATGGGAAGGAGTTCAACGTCCATCTCAATGCAGTTTATCCCCGAGGCAAGCTCTACCTGGACAGTGACTTCACAAGAGTCTATTCAAATCTAATCTCTCTCTCCCCCTCTGTCTCTCTCCTCTTTTGTATTCTTGCAGGTACTCGGGAAGATAGCTGACTATTACTCTTGGGAGGTGGAGAGAATCACACTCAAGATGGCTCGAAACAGAGGGTCATCATCGTCAGGAACTCCCAAGATGCACCTGTAGGAACTGACCTCTTCCCCTCCCGTAGCTATGGAGTTGGGGGGGGGGGGGGGGGGGGGAGAGTCAAGCAAGCTTCTTAATGGACATGGCCGGAGATGATTCTGTTACTTACTGAGGCCCTTAAATGGCTCAGTGAGATGCGTTAGGTGGTTTCAATAGTGCGCTGTTGTCGTAATTTGATTGATAAACGTATCAACGCTCTCCGCTTCACAAGAATGTTGGTCCTAATCATATTGCGCTTTGGTATTTGTTTGGTGTCCGCTTATAAGAGAATACTGATTTTAATTGAATTGCACAAGGGCTCCCCCACCAAAAAATTATAACAAAAAAATGTGTGGTGTACATATTTAAACTGAATGAGAAGAAGGAAAAAAGAAATTTTTGACAAAGCATAGATTATGGTGGAGCTGACGGTGGAGGAAGTACAGATCAAGAGATGACCTGTTGTAATGAGACTGGAGACGCGACAGGAAGCTGCTGCCGTGAGTGCGGTTTTGGGATCGTGCCAAGGGATTGAAAAACGACTGCCGGAACTGTAAAGAAAAATCTCACAATGGGGAGAAAGGGAAAAAGAAAGAAATAAAAAAAAATGTCAGGCCTGTCCTTGCACTCCACAGAATTGACACACCGAGCACGTGGCTACAGTGTGACAATGACTGAAGGGAAGGGATGCTCAACCGGTACTTGGCCTACATTTATTACGTCAATGCTTTGGAGATGGGCACCAGCTCACTTTCAGGGGTGGGGGGGGGGGGGGGGGGCATTGCCACTGATTTAACTGGTACTCATGTGAGTACTGGCATTGTACAGGGAGTAGGCGAGGGTTACCACTTCAGGTGGAAGCCATTTTGAAAAAGAGGACTTATTTTTTACAATCTTATATTCTCATGTGCTTTAAATGTGTTCATAAACACATATACAGCGGGATTGGCTGCCTGGATGGAAATTTTAAAACGCTATATCTACAGAACGAGAGGGATTTATATTCATTCACTATCAAATCATAGATTACTTTTCCAGATGTATTTAGCTAAAAAATTTTGATGAAAATAGAAAGGAGAAGAAAAAAAGGATAACGAGGGAGGGGTTTGTAGATAGCACGTTGCAGAGGTAATATTTTCTAGTGTATATATAACAAAAAAGTGATTTAAAAGTAATTAAAATTATACTTAGTTTGTAGAAAGTATGTCTTATTTAGAACCTGTTTAATGATTATACTGAATGTATGTTTGTACAAGTTTCCACTTAGCTACAGACGTATGGTGTAATTGTAAATCAAAGATTTGGCTGGACCATAATTCCTTGATAGTTGATATCATGAAAATGTGTTTTACTTTTTTTTTTTTTTTTTTTTCTCTCTTGAAATTAACCTTTTTGGGGGTTTGTTTCCACTTAACTGTGGAACAGCTGTAAACACGCATCTTAAATTAACAACTAGTTACATACATGGTTAGAGCCAACTTTTTAGCTGTTCCGACCCGTTAGTCGGAAAAGCTACTGAATCTGTCATGATTTTTTTTTTTTATGATGTTAAGCGGAGATTGTCTAATTTTGAATCAAGTTTGAGCATTCAAAAAGATTTTTGTTTTTAAAGTTTTATTTTTGTAACTGAGATGCTCAGAGATGCTGCAAAGTAGTTGCCCGTCATACAGGCTCTATGGTTATTAATTTCACTAGACAACAAGCTAGGTTTTCTATTTTAAACTTTTATTATTATTATTATTATTATTTTGATTTAAAGGCACTGAACACGTTTTGTAATTGTCAAAGACCAGTATTCTCACTTGGTGTATCCCAACATATGCATAAAATAACAAGCCTGTGAAAATTTGGGCTCAATTGGTCATTGAAGTTGCAAGAAAATGATGAAAGAAAAAACACCCTTGTTGTACAAATTAGTGTGCTTTCAGATAAGAATAAAAGGCTTCTGGCCAGAAGTCTTTTATTATTTTAGTGAGAAATTACCTTTCTCAAAAACTACGTTACTTCAGAGGGAGTCGTTTCTCACAATGTTTTATACTATCAACAGCTCTCCGTTGCTCGTTACCAAGTAAGTTTTTATGCTAATATATATTTTGAGTAATTACCAAACGTGTACAGTGCCTTTAACCAAATTGGAATGGCGTGTGTCCAACGTAACCTCTCGAAAGGGTTTATAAAAAGATTCAACGATTCAATAAAATCACAATGAGGTCAATTACAAAAGGATATGGCTGTATAGCTTTGATGGTTTGGGTGATATTTATGAAAATACACAAAGCTGTATGTATTTTACCGAATGAATGTTTTTACTCAGAGCAGAACACTATGTGTCCAGTTTACCCACAAACGTTTAAAAAAAAAAAGATTTCAGGACGTTCTGATTCGATTCTGTCCTGAACCGATGGCAAAAATTGCAAAATAGAAATCAAATCCTTGAGGCAGTTTGAAATCTGACATCAACATCATTCTTGTTACAATAGCAATGTGATGTCTCAGAGTTTTCCTGAATGCGGAGTTGTCTCAAATTCTCCTTGAGCGCTCACAATTTCTTGAGAGAAATAAATGAGTCACCTAAGGAAGAAAGAGTTGTAGGTTTTGTCTTTCTGGTGACGCTTTGTAAAACTCCTGAATTGTTAACATCTCGGAATAAAAGGGGAACCCTGTGTCCCACAAGCCACTTTTCAAGAATGTTCACATTCGGGAAATTATCCCTGTAATATAAACATCAAATATTTTGTGCGGATCCCAACAAAACTGAATATTTATTTTTATCATTGTGCTGCCTAGGAGTATCCTTACCAATTTAAGAATTATTGATCCCTAAAAAAATGTCACACGGAAATGTCAAAGTAAAATTAGGACCTCTTAAAGGTTAAATACAGAAACAGAATACACGTTCACTTCGGATTTTCAAAAATGTTATCTTGTAAATATTAATTTTCTGTTGCCATTTACTTAAAAAGTATATTGACAATGTGACAATTTGAACTTGGCCTTGCTAGAGGGAAAAGCTTTAATAGGAACAGTGTCAGTCAAAATACCCGTCAAGAAATTTATCCGCCCGATTAGGGTACCCTGTTTTAAAGCCAAACCGATGGTCTATCAACTCTGGTTTTTGAAAAAGTACATTCATTCCTATCCCTATATTAGTTTTCATTACACATATCTGACAAACAAACTGAAAAATTGGGTGAATTTATCATGCTGGTTGAAAATTGTTCTTTTAGTTTTTTCCAGTGTTACCAACTTTTGTAAAACATAGGAGCTGGAATTTTTTTGACTAAAACATTTGTGTTCCCTGTACAGAAAAGCAATCTGCGAGTGGATGTGGTTGTTTTACCAAAATGTGGACTTGTCTGATCGGGCCTGATTGCTCATGGAGGCAAGCAACAGAGGCAATTGCCCACTATACCACTGATTATTGCCTTGGTGCCCCTTGAAATGTTCCGGTCGAAATTAACATTTCCATCATAGATATGATAGACATGCCCTTTATCAGAAGGAGAAACATGTCTGTCCTTACAAGAAGGTTATAATTGAGTACTGAAGTGCAGAAAGACAAAAAAAATTGTCAAAAAAAGATAATTTGCTTTGAATAGACGAAGCTTGGGGGATAGTTGACATTTTGAAACACTTTTTTTTCCCCCTCTGTGAAGACACACTGCGACAGTCTATTTTCATCTTCTCACGTTAGCGCTCACCTTCACATATAGCGGTGTGGGGTTTAGAGAATAATCGCTTAATGATATTTTATAGACTTTCTGAAATCTACAATGGGTAGATGAACCAAAGGATTCAAGCTGCCAAGTATATATAATTGTACGGCACTAATGAGCTATTTTGTGAGGCTTTAAAACCGTCATTAGTGCATTCGTTTGAGGTTTTCAGCGCTTGCGCCAACACAAATCAAACCTATCAGTATTTATGAAGCTTCTAAATTACATTCCAGGGGACCAAATTGAGAAAACTTGTTATTTGTATGCAGATTTTTCAGTTTCTATAGCAGGGAAAAAAAAGTTCAGCAAATTTTTTTTTTCAAAAACAATGAAGAGGATAAAATCGTGATTGTAATTTTCCATCATTGCTTCACTCATTTTGTAAGAAAAGCTTCCGATGGATAAGTATGCCTTTTGACGTTCTATAATGGTAAAACAGCGGTTATGAAATTCAAATTCTACCTCAGAGCACTCTGTTCGCGGAAATAGTTTTTTGCAAATTTTGTGAAATTTACGCCACTGTCTTAAAGGAAGTATTTGATGTTGTTACGGATTGAGATATCAGGAAAAAAATCTCTTGAAAGATTTGTAAGCAAAAAACTGAATTTGTATAAAAGTGTTTCAAGATTTTTAAAAACCTGAGAAATTATTTAGCGACTTCAGCTAAGACCAAGGCTGCCGGCTGCAATGACAATGTTAAACAATAGCGACCCAGCCACAGCCATTGGCTTGCCGAAGCCGCTATTTCAGACTTGGCCATTATTCAATAAAAAATGCTGGCACTTTGGAGAAAGTGGGGTTAGAATCGAACTTTCCTGATAGCATCAAAATTAACACGCAGTTTCCTCAAAATCTTTCATTTAAAATTTCACAGTCACAGGTAGTATCCAGTTCTTGTCTCCTAGAAATATAGGGATTGGAATGAATTTTACTTTTCCAAAAAACATTAGGTGTGCCATCCATTAAATTGTCTGTTGTGGTTTTTTGCTTTTTTGTACCAGCTCATTTCATTAAAACCTCGACAAGGAAAAGTAATCGGACACTTGATGTGCGTGTAGTTACAATGTACATGTAATTATGAACTTCAGGCCATACATACGTAACTTGTTTGCCTAATTGGCCTTGTCGACACATTGGCTTGCTATGCACAGTAGATCTTTTACATGGGGCAGCCATCTTTGATTTCCATTTAGATTCGAGGGGCCTTTTCCAAAACCTAGGGTTGGGCTGTGTTTTAAATAACGGATACCATAGTGGCTGCAGCTGGAATGTTGAAAAGTCCTATTTTTCAAAGTTGTTGTTGCAGCCAACTTTCATAGTCGCAGCCAAAGTCGCTAAATTTGGATGTTGCCAAAGGCTCTGGTTCCGGCTTGGTTTCTGTCATCAGTTTTAGAGCAGTGTGCATTTTGTATGGTGCTTCAACCTCAAACAGAGTCTGGGGCCAGAGCGGAGGTTTGGGGGGGAAAAAGAACAGGTACCCAAATACGGGCCAAATTGAAAAATAACCTGACCCCTTTTTGTATGGTTTGATTCATACATTGAATTGTTGGTAGTAGATACAGGGAACTAGACAAAGATGGCTGCCACCTGTTAAATCAGCACATACATTTTTTGTATAGCTACATGGGTATTCAATTGATTTTTTTATTATACCAGATCAGTATTTTCTGAGTATCACTTTGTAAAAATGTTCCACACAATGTTTTAAATATAACAAATGAGTTTTGTTTGCAATTGTTTACAGATTTTTCTTTGAAACTGTGAATGTGCTACAAATTTTGAGTCATTATTCAAGTTAATTACTTTTTTATGAACAATCCCAAAGAGGGTAGGAAATACATTATTTGTGTTGCTTTTAAATAAATTTAAAAAAAGGGATTTTATTTTTGATGAAAGTTACTTTCATAAAAACAAACCAAGTGATTTCAGATTTCTACTTTTTACCCAGTAGGGTTTAATTTCCTGTTTGGTTTTTACCTGATTCTGAGTCGGATAGAGTATTATTTTTTTTTTTTTACAGATTTCATCCTGAAACTTAAAATCATGTTATGTTAGTATAATTTTTTTAACTAGTGTGTTGGTTTTTAATAAATTCGTTTAACTAATTCTAAAAAATGTAAACATGGTTAAGCTGACCAAGTATTGAATATGAATCAAGCAAACAAAATCTGTTTAGCGTAGACACGTTTTTAACAGAAACTGGTTACCAGCCAAAGTATCAAGGGGTGTATATAGTTCTTGACTTGTTACCAGTTTTTTTCTTTTTCTTTGTCTTCTTTCGCTTAGCAGTCCCTAACAAAAGAAGTCATTCTTTCAATTACTATTGATGATTCAGAAAGTATGAATATTCAAGAGGAGATTAACATAAATTAATATTCAATGATAGATTAGCTCATTGATTGGATAAGAGGCTCTTAACAACACCCCCTTGAGGTTCATCTAATGAGATGTGTTTATAATTTCTTTGCTTCCTTTTCACCGGATGAAAAGTTTTGCTCAAGTGTCTTCATTTAAACAGAGTGTTATTAGAAAGTGTATTAAGCTTATTTACTTAGGACCTTATCAAAATGTATAAAATACAGGTCTTATAGTGTGTACATTTTTCTGCTCAATCCTCAGTTTGTGTTTCCTTTTTGGTGACCCATCCTGTTTGGATCTTTCCAAGTTCCTGATAATCCGTTCGCAGGTCCTAATTAATTTCATGATTGCTTTCTTGTTTTAACAGATGGATTTTGTCACAAGTGTTTTTGGTAAATTGATTGTTTCAAAACTCGCTGTTTGTTTGAACAAGGGTCCAGTTGGATGGGTCTGCTTACCGAAGAATTCTTTGCTTACAGTGCTTGTAAAGCACGTAGTTCTATTGCCAGTAAACGCAGAATTCCACAGTAAGCAGAACTGTAAAATTTGGCCAAGGTGGTTATATTTTGCACTTTGTGATGCATTGCTTTTAGCCCTGATTCAGTAGGTGACTACTGGTGTAGTGTTTAAGAACATTGTATTTGTGCAGTAGGCCATTACCTGTATATCAAGTAAATATGGAGCTTCATCCTGGTGTGGTCATCTTTGTCTTAGTCCCTGACTCTTTGTGTTCAAATTCTCATTTCATCTCAAAGAACCTGACTATTTCTTCTGTCAGCTTCTTTTCAAAGGCCATGTTTGATTTGGCGGCACAGCTATGACTTAAGCAAGATTTCCACGACATGCGCTGAAGTACAGTACATCCTTAGCAACACCCTTCACAAAAGTTATAGCTGCCAAAGCAAGGTCCAAATTTGTGGCTACGGCTGTTGCCAAGGGTGTTGCTAAGGGAAGCCTATACTTTTAAGCATGATTGGTTGATGGTCTAGCCATAGCCGTTAATTTGGAAATGGCCTCGATTAGGTTGAATGGAGAATAAGGAAGATGGCCACAGCCACGATAAAGCCCTACAGAGGTGTGCTCATATTGACTGAAAAAACTCTTGTTAGATTTCACAGAGAATGAAGCAAATGTCATATGTCGTCTCCTAACGACTAATCTAATTTGTGAATGTATTCACAAACAATCACCTTGTGGTTACCTTGATGTGAGGATCAAGGCGCAATTTCATAGAGCTGCTTAAGCACCCCCCCCCCCCAAAAAAAGAGCTCAGAACAAATATGTATTGCTTACCAGAATAAGATTACCAGCCAAAACAATGTTTTGACATGTACTATTTGTGACTGGTTTCCTGCTATTTTTGGCTGAGCATGGCCTAATTTCATGGCACATATTACCGCGGAATTCTGCACTTACGCCATATGTGTTTTAAGGGCTCCGTAAGCGTCTAATTTGCGGTAAGCAGAGTCATGAAATTTGACCCAGAACATTGCAAGCAATATTTTCTGCCGAAGCAGTTCTACGAAATTGGGTCGCTGAGGGCTAGGCTTTTACTTTTATCCATGAACAAATGAACGTAGGAGTGTGGCTTCCCAATCCTGCTAAGTTATATTCACAAGTTGCTATGGTGATTGATGTGGAAGTAGATTTTGAACAAGCTTGAGTGATTACAAGCAGGGCCTTGTTCCCGTTATTGATTGGGAATTTGTTCCCGTTATTGATTGGGAATTTGTCCCCGTTATTGATGGGAATTTGTCCCCCATTCACAGGTAAATCAATCCCCATTCACAAGTAATCAAAAGTCGCGGTTGCGCTGATGTATTTAATGAGCTCAATTCTGATGAATGAATCCATCAAAGGAATTTGTCCAAATCCTGTTCTACATCGGCACAATTTTGTGGTCGAATGTAGAATGGGTTTTGTCTAATTTAATAAATCCCCAACGAAAAAATGTGTCCCTGTTAGTGTTACAGTGATGAACTTTTGTCATGTACTTGTTATTCCACAATCATGTTCCCTGTACTCTTGAGTGGTCATGGATGTGGTTTGTCAGCAGGGGCCAGGCTATTTTTCCTGCCAGCTTCATTCTGGATTGATTGTTTTGAACATGTTGAAGGAGAGAGAGTGTCGAATCTGGCAGCATCATAATGTAAACACAGCTACAGTCACAAGATACCATGTTTTGGTTGCAATGGCTTCTTCTGGGAGCATTCCCACCAAGCTGATCATTTCAGTGATTTATGTCATTGTCCCCTGTGGCCATTATTACCATGATTAGCACTACCCTCTGCCTGTGACCCAACATGACCCCGACATGACCCCCTAAGAGGTCTGGGCCTGCCATGGTGTCATGGGGTCACAGTTTGATAAAGCAGGGAGCGAGTAGATCATTAGTGGAGAAAAGAATGCCAAGTGTCTGTTTCAAGTTTGGTTTTTTTTAGGGAAAAAAAGAAACTGTTCTTCTCTGCAAGGCCCAATTTCATAGAGTTGCTTAAGCAGATAAAGGGGCTAAGCAGAAATGAGCGGGATACCAGATGGTATTTTGATTGGTAACCTTATTCTGGTCGGCATAATTTTGTTGTGCCAAGCTACTTTTTGTGCTCAAGCAGCTCTATGAAATTGGGCCCTAGACCTGGGGAACAGCTATTTTCATTTGTAGTCACGGATTTCTACCTGCAACTTTTAAACTGTGAGTTTGTTCAACTCCGTAGATGGTTTTCCAAAGATGTTTTCGAAGAATTTTGTCACAGGTTAACTGATTATGATATGATTTTCACTCCGAGTTGTTGTAAATTGAGTTATTCTTTTTGTCCTTAGGCGTAAGGATACAAATTTCATGCAGGTGCGGGTTGTTCAACTGAGATGTGCCGCAGTCTAACTTTGTCAGATTTTTTTTATTTTTTTCATTTTTTTTCATTTCATTTTCAATTATATTAGAATATAGAAAGTCCACACATTTTTCCTGGTCCCACATTTATTTATGATATTCTGTAGGCCTGTATATCTTAACACCTGTGCATTTCTTTTGTATCATTATGGAATAATTTTTCTAAAGGTATTAGTTCTGTCTGTGTCGGGATGTGGTATTAGTCACGCGCCTTTATTTTGCTCAAACCAAACCGATTTATGAACGACTTAAACAGAAATGGAGAAGGACTTCTGTTGTGTTTGTAATCACGTCAAATTGTCCACCATTTTGTTCACTGAAGAGAGTCGGAGCATACTGATCAAAGTCATGTTAACACCACCATTTTGTTTCAGAACTATCAGAGCCAGTCCCATCAAAGCTTTTAAAATAGTGTCATCTTTAGTTTCAAGATTTTGTCCTCGCCATCAAAAGTTTCAAATCGTACGCATTAGTCTCCTCCTCATTTTGACTGTTTTTTAATCTTGCAAGCGGGAGGATTTTTAAAAGTGTCATAGTTTGATTGAATTTGGAGCAGAGTTTCTCCCATGTGAATTGTTGGGTTGAGCTCCTCTTTTTATGCTTGTCATATTAGCTCCTCTGATTGTCATATTAGCCCCTCTGATTTAAGGGTTTCTGATTTCCGTGTCTCTTAAACAAGCATGGAAGTACATGTACCTCAAGTATGTGATCTTGAAGACCATTAGAACACACCAGACGAAACGTTGAGAACAACCAACCGGCTCATCAACTGACTCCTCCAAAGTGTACTCAAAAGAACACTTAATACGCGCTCCATTTGTTACTCTGCAAAGAGAAGGATTTAGTTCATGTCTGAAATCGGAGTCAATTTTATCCTTTGCATTCAGTCAACAGCACAAAAAAAACAAAAAACATTTGGAATGTACCAGGCAAGCAGTCACAGGTCTCCATTGATCCTAATATAATGGTGACTGTCATGCCCCTCATTCCCAAACTCCTGCTAATCTCTTGGGAGTTACTCCATTGATATGTAACTTCCGGCAGTATAAATGCCAATCAGCTTTCCTCCGAGTCACTCAATAATTTGACACGCTCCCCAGCTCTCCCTAGGACTCCATCTATCTGCAGGTGGTTTTTTCACTCCCTGTTAAAGTCAACATCACCTTGGCTCTGTCTCCCAAACAACTGATCAGGAGAAAGCTGACAACCTTTTCCATCTTTTTTTGTCATCATCTTCTTCTGACAGGCTTTGACTGTTATTGTTGGTTTTTTTTCTTCTTTTGGATCACCATTGGTATTCATGATTAGCATACAATGCCCATTGAAGGTCAAGTGTGGAGGGGACAGATTTCCATCCCAAGGAATGTGTCTCTTGGTTCCTCAGCAGTGTGTTCCACCTGCAGTTTAGAGTTGATGCTAAAAGTGTGTGGAAAGATTTGTTGAATCTGAAGTGGGGACAAGTTAAAGAGTCATTTTATACTGTGTTCCCCTGTGGATAGAACTGTCAGCAGTTTTCATGGCCACAATTTGTACTCTCAAGTTTTTTTGTTTTTTTGTTTTGTTTGTTTGATGTTCCTGTCAGTGTATTTGCACTCTGTTCCAAGAGAGGGCTAAGTAGAATGAACATTAGAAAAGAAAACCTCACTGAGTTTTACACAGAATTCTTGATTTGCACTCCCAATTGGGGGTTAAATTGAAGCCACTTTTTACTGTTGAGTTCGGAAATTTAACCTCAATAAAAAAAAAATATAATAATATGAAGGTAGGGTCATACTTTGTTAATGACCCCAACATTTCCTAGGTGTCCATTTGTGAATGTTGTGACCCCAACATTTCCTAGGTGTCCATTTGTGAATGTTGCGACCCCAACATTTCTTGTGTCCATTTGTGAATGTTGTGACCCCAACATTTCCTAGGTGTCCATTTGTGAATGTTGCGACCCCAACATTTCTTGTGTCCATTTGTGAATGTTGTGACCCCAACATTTCCTAGGTGTCCATTTGTGAATGTTGTGACCCCAACATTTCCTAGGTGTCCATTTGTGAATGTTGTAACCAGAATGTGGTTGGTACCTGCTGTCAACTCATTAAACATGGATGGAGTTGATGTTCTTCATGAAAATACTGTGACATTTTCTTAACAAGTAGACACTGTATTCAGCTGAAATTTTCACAGACAACTTCTATTGTATCGGTTTTCATAATTTGGCCTATACATCAGCAATACTGATCTATGACCCTACTTTTAAGTCTTCTTTTGTGTGAGCAGAATTGTTAGATTGACTCTCATTTTTGTCGGTGACATCTCTTCTGAGGTGTTTGTAAAAACACATTTGACAGAAATTGTTCAAGAGCTCTGCATACAGCGGCTTTCAAACTGCATAAGTGACCTTTCAGTGGATGGAATATTTCTGGTTTATCTTCAAATCCTCGTGAGCAGATACTCTATCTGCGGTGAGAAAGACACTTCCCCCTCCCAAATGATGATTTCACTCTGACCTTTTCTGCTCTGATCTTTGAGACACTACATAACTGCTGCTGCGGAGACTAGCCCATCCCAAACTCATGACCTCAGTCATGCAACCTTTTATTGAATGGATTTTTTCCTACAGCTGGCATGCACAAAGCGCCATGACAAGTTTGTGTAAAGGTAGCTGCTAGGGGCAATATCAATTATCTCAAACTATCTCCGAGTCTTCTAAAATTTCTCTCAGGTGATTTTTTTGTTCTCCCCCCATCTTTTTTTTTCAGGGAAGAATTTTCTGCCTGATCCTTCTGGCATTGGGAGATATGTCTCGGTTTGACATGCCATCGTAGCTAGTTTAAATTAATGGATTGTTAGAAAGTGTTAGAAAGTGTTAGAAAGGGCAAATTATGGAGAAGTTTAAACTGGGGGTTTGATGGGTGTCGTTGATTCAAACGCCATTAGCACATATTGGCTGTAATTGATCGATGTGTGATGTAATTACAATGATTGTCTGCTAGGGGCAGAAGAAAAGTTACTTGGATAGCAACCTCATTTTGGTGATGTGATTTAAGCTGTACATGGGTTTTCAATACAATGTTTGAAAGTGAGTTGGGGTACATGTACATGAAGGAGCTACATTATCATTAACAACTCTTAGTTTCTAAGTACTTTAGAAGAGGTTTTATGACGGGCTGATTTGACTGAACTTTTGAAGCTCAGTGTGGCAATTCCCAGTCGTGTTAATGCATCCTTCCATCCAGGCTGCAGTAAGTTTGCCCTTGGTGATGAACATGCCGCCTTAATGAATTCCTGAGTGGTACACCGCCCTTCTCTGAGACGTTAACAGGATCAAATTTGTTCCTCAGAAGATTGTGTGTCCAAGGAGGGATTGGATTTGAACTGCAAATGGATTTCCACAAGAAAGACAGGGGGGGGGGGGAATTCCCAGTTAACACACGTACTGCTTCATTTATTTATATTGAGTTGTATCAAACTTGAGTTATGGTTTTTACATCGTTGATGTGAACAATTTGATGTCATTATATTTAATGACATCAACCCACTAGTTTTGACATTTTGACATAAAAAAAAAAGATCGACTGATTCCCATAATCAAATGTCAATGTCTGTCTCCCATAAAGTAAAAATCAAAAAAGATTCCCATATCCAACTTCAATCACACTTTTCATTTCCATTCTGAATTCACTGAATTCTAGGGCAGATTTGGTGTTCGTATACCTGGAGTCTAATAACCATTTTCTGTCCTTCGGCGCTATTCCCACGACTAATTTGTGCCCGTTTTCTCATTGTTCCTCTTTCTCCCCGCAAATCCCTATCTATAAAAAATCGCTTCTACTCTTTTGCTCACTTCAGGGAACGGGTTGGAATAATTAGACCGCAATGCAATGTGGACTCGGGGCTTTCAATTCTTTTTTATAACAGTGCACTGCCACCGTTTCTGATTTGATGGCAGCACCTCTATCCACTCGGCTAATTTCGAGTGAGAGGTTTTTACCCGCTCTTGAGGCTCTGGAGGCATCATCCTTTGACTCACCAACAAGGGACCCTTTACTCTAGGGGTGGGTAGAAACTGAATGTGTTAGTCCAACCATAGAGAAAGGACGTCAGACATCTGCCAATCGGAAGATTACCTTTTTGTTTCGGGAGGGGGTGAGGTGGAAGGAGGAAAAAAAATGAAATATGTATCTCCGCTGTCAGTTTGAATTCATCTCTAGTATCTTTGTGCCTTGGGTTGGATGTGAGATTGGTTGATCCATTTGTAAATGCCTGATCGGAAACTGAAGTGTGGTCTTCATGCAGTTTTGCTAGGGAACTATTTATATTACATACTTTGATATTTGGCTGAATCACCTTCTGTGGATTGTGTGTATTTTATTAAATGGTAATTCAATTTGGTTCTTTTTATTCGGTTGCATTTTCAATTTTAATTGAGAATTATTGTTTCTGCTATTTTTTTCTTCATTTGGCTGATTATTCGTATTTCAGTGGTTATTCAAATAACTCAAAAGTTGTAATGAAGTGTACCTGTGTAGTGTGACCACTTTTAACAGGTGGCCACACCGTCCAGGTTAAAATGTCATCATGTACATTGTCATATTTAGCCAGTGCCCCTTTCACTCAATCAGCTCGATCACATAATAAGACGTGGAGCCAGACATTACATTATATCCACCCCCTCACTTACAGAGCAGCTACCCTGGATGCAGTGTAAATGGATAGTAATCACTCCAGAGAGAAGAAATTGGGGGGGGGGGGGTAGGAGCCTCTCACTAAAGCCTGTGATGTCTAGGCGGAATAGGCTCTGCCGCCATAGGCATCGGCTGACCTTTTCCCAGTGAAAAGCCGTGGCTAACATGTATATTAGCAGTGAGCTATGGCAACATGTCTGCTCACATATCCTGGCGTGCGTGTGGATTGATTGTGTGCATATAGTACACTGCCATTGGAGGAAGTAAGGTAACTGGCCATCTATTGGTGCATCAAACCCACGGTTCCTGTCCCCATCCACATTCAATAAAGCACTCTTCTATCCGCCCTTTTTCTTATACATCCCCACCCCCATATTTTTTTGGGGTGGGATTCAGCTTCTTACAAGGATGTGTTTAGAATCTTTAAAGGGACACGTTGCTTTTGGATTAGGTGCTTTGGGCTGTAAAAAGTGTTGTTCTGAAATGAATATGGTTGGAAAGATGTTTTAAAACTAGAATGTAATGATTCACACAAATATGCCTCGAAAATGTGTGGTTTTCCTTTTACTTTGTTAACTAACATGGTTCGGAATTTTGTGGAGTCCAAAATTAAGTTTTACAAAATAGTGGACCCTTGTTAGTTCAGGAAGTAAAAGGAAAACTTCAAGGGATAAATGTGTGAATCATTATATTCTACTTTGAAAACATCTTTCCAACTATATTTATTTTACAACAACTGCTTTTATACCCCAAAGTACCCAATTTCAAGGCAGTGTGTCCCTTTAAAGAAACTAAGCCACGTTTCTTGTTTGGTGTTCTAATGCACACACTAAAAATATCCATGTTCTTTTAAAAATTTGTTTTTCCAGTTGCATGAAAAACACTTTCGATGATTCTGACAACCCGCAGGGAAAATCCTAATTTTCTTTTCTTCAATAGGCAAAGAATAGCATCTTTTTTTCCTTCTTGTTCCTCACAGATAAAGCAACCTATCTTTCATTCTTGTGTCTCATATACTCCTGCCACATCAATCCCATGCAAGATTTCTATCAATATTTTATAATTTCTCTTATTTATTTTTTTCAACCTGAGAAAAGAAAAAAAAAAAAATTTCTTGGAAGCAACACACCCCCCAAAAGCTAAATAAAACAAAATAGCTGAGAGTGATAAACGATACACTTTAAGCTCTACCCAAAGTGATGGATTTATTTTCCCAGAAAAAAACAACACTACATTTTCCGTTTTTACCTTTTGAGGGAAAGAACCTCCCTCAGCTTCCGGAAACCTTGTCCTTGCTTGTGACCAGGAAATATACCAGTTTGTTCAAAAATGACTTGACATGTACGTCAAAGTCGGCAAAATAATGACAATTTTCGTCAGAGAATTTGGAAAGAATATTTCAGTCAATATGAGAATAATCCTTGATGTTTGTTTGTATTCAGTTGGTATCCAGGTTTTATTTCATGTGAATGCCAAGTTAGACATTACAGATGTAAAGAAAATTCTGTTCCTTTCAGTATTCTCCCCCTACTTGTTCAGTGTAAGCCCATATCTGAATTGGCGGCTACAGCTACGGCTTTGACTGTTGCTAAGGACATCCTATACTCCAGCACGTGATGATGCGGCAATGTAGCTGTAGCCATAGCCGCCAATTCGGACACGGCTTACAATTTGTTTACACAGCAGCCATCTTTGTTTTGATCAGTCTGATGCCTTTCACAGTAGTTTTTTTCCATTGTTCATTTCTGTTGAGGGCAGTCAAGGTTCCAAACAAATATGGCAGCTGCATGACTAGGTCAAAAACAGCCAAGAATAATGAATATTGTCAAATATATTAGTTGATCTAAAGAGTATTGAAAAGTTTTTTTTTTAAAGCCTTCTTTCCTCGTTTTAAACCGTATTTTTGACAAACTGGCGTCGAAGAATCATAGGATGCTGGGGAAACATTCCATATTGTTTTTTAAATACAAAATGTTGTGAGTACAGATTAACTGTAGAGAACAATGTGTTCCTGAACATTATTTTACATGTATGTAAAGTTTTCTATTTTTTATTTCTCTATGTGAACTCCAACTAGTTAAGTGGAGTGGGAAAAATAAAAGTTGAGTAATTTCCCAGAATATTAAGCTGCAATTAAATATCGTTATCGGATTGCTGTAGTGTAAAGTAGCTGTCATAAACATAGTGTGATATATCGATTATGCTAACTTGTAATGGACCATAAACAATCATTGCATATTGTATTTTATTACGTTTAGGAGAACTGTAAGATCTGCTTAAATGCAGTAAGCATGCTTTATTAAAACAGCTTGGGACAATAGCCTGTAGCTTCTGAGTACACAAATTTACTTAGCACTAAAAGAATCCTGCTTGGCAAGATTGCAGATTACCAGCTGAAGTATCATGTAAAGTTTAGTGTATGTGATTGGTATCCTGCCAACTTGTGCTCAGCGAAAACCGTGGCTGAGCACTATTTTCTGGTGGAAGCAGTTCCCTGTATTTAGCCAAGTTGAACTTTTTTTTGTTTTATCTGGTAAGCAAGAATCTTCAGGGAATCAGTTGCATCCAGTGGACGTGACGTTGCATTTTTTGGCTCATCCTTTTGTTAATAATATGTTAAGTACCATTTGTACATGCTTAGCACATTTGTGAGCTTAGTAAGCATGTATCGTTGTACCCAGTGGGATGGAGAAGGCAGGTTTTTTTTGGGCCGTTGTTTTGTTCACATTGCTTGTAAATATTCATGAAGATATGTAAAGATGACGTGAATGACTTATTTTTGTTTTCAAATCAGGACCACAAACACGTTATGTAATTAAGAAAGAAAATACCACTTCGAGATGAAGTTATTGTTCATAGGATCACAAAAGTTGTTGTGTTCAGTAAAGATGAATGAAAGCTGTGTACAGTGTATTATTGTATTTAAAAAAACAAAAAAACAAAAAAAAACATTTAATGTCTAGAAAATTAATTTAATAATGTCTGAGAAAAATTAATTTGTCAGGTTAATACAGTGTAAGAAGAATGAACTATAATATTTTGGGAAACAAAAACCAATATATTTTCATCTGAAAAAAGAAAACAAACATGTCTTTTTGCTACTGTTGTATTCGACGGAGATCACATGACCATATCACATGATCATCAGGTGATGGAAGGGGTTGTAACTGTTGTCAATGCACGAGTGTAGTGTTAATTGTAGTGTACATTTATAGAAACACACTTTAAGTGTACTGTTAATGGTATCAACATTAAACAAAAAGATCCTTATTAATGCGTGTGGTGTTGATGTAATCATAGTTTTGATTGTGAACTCCGTTATTGTCACACGCCCATTCTAGCAGCATTGTACTTTTAACTGATACCATTCGTCTGTGATAAAAGATTTAAAAAAATATTCTAACAACAATTTAAAATCGGACAAGAAGGTGAATCAACTCTTACAATGGTAATTTTTATACTCGTCGAGTAGAGCATATTTAGTTGACACATGGTGTGACCTTTACAGCATTCTCAGGTCATGTGCATGACCTTTGACCCACAGGAATGTAAATGAGCCTGGAAGATGCGTAAAGCTTTTAAGGAGAAATCGGTGCTTAGCCAATTTTTCTGCTGAGCAAAAATTAGCAGGGAACCAGTCACATACAGTATACATTACACTGTATTTTGGCTGGTAACCCGTTTCTGCCAAGAAAGACTGTTCTTTTGCTAAGCAGGTTTTTGTGCGTAACACATCTTCATGAAATTGGGCCCAGGTGTCTGTCTTCTTCGACTTCGGCTTTGTCCACTTGTTTGAAGTCCTGTGCTGAAAGTGCACGATTTCAAATTTACTGACTGATCCTAGGCCAGTGCTGAACGCGAAGTTGTGGTTTTAAACAGGAGCTTACGAAATGCACATGTCATTCTCCCTACCATCTCAAGAACATTCTTCAATCTATCCAAATCCTACAGCAATGTTGGGGTACTACATGTACTAACTCCGATGATGTTGATATGTCAGCATTCATTCTGGTGTTGTCATTCAAAGATGATATTGGGTTGATGTGTTGATTTCAAAATCCACTTCAAGCAAACCAGTGTGGCCTCTGAAGGAAGTGGTGTGCATGATGGCTGGCATGCAAGATCTAGCTGGTTTGGCTGTGGTCCACTTGGCCTAAAACATGGAGTTGGATTTTGATGGGTTTGGATGTGATTTGGGGTTTGTAAAGCAAAATGTGATATAGTACCAAAGGAATCCATTGTTTTGTAGTTTTATTGTAGATAACCCATGCAGATAATTGCCCCATGGTCGAACTCAAAAGTGAAGTGTACAATCATTGCATGAGATTTTAACCCAAGTCAGATAAACTGGAACATTATTATTTCATCTGTGTATACAGAGAGACACATTTAAGTAAAACCAGATCGATCCTGCTCTTATTGTACAATCTTTGTCTGTGTCAACTTTATTTCCAAGTTATCAGAGTGAACTACTGACCACCCCGAACCCCCCCCCCACCCCCCCACCCCTTAGTACCATGTCCACCCCTTAACTCCCAGGCCACCCTGATTCCCCACACCAACGCATACCCCCCCGACCCCCTTCACAGGCCGCCATGACCCCAACCCAGCCCCCTGAACACCAATCCACCCGAAACCTGGAACCACCCTAATCTCCCAATCCATCCTGAACCCACCCTTAACCCCACGTCCACCCTTAACTCACCACCCTGATTCCTCACCCCCCCCCCCCCCCCCCCCCCCACAAGGCCACCATAACCCCCAACCCCCGGCCACCCTGAACACCAAATCCACCCGAAACCCCATGCAACCCTAAAATAAGTCAAAAATAATGATAAAGGGATAACCCCCCCCCCCCCCCCCCCCCCCGCCATTTGATTTAGGCTGAGACTGGTCCAACCATCAATGCAGGTCAACGACATTGACCAACCTTAAACTGCATTAATTACAATAACAAAGACTGCTGCTTCGAAATCTTTGGATCAAAACATGATGAATGTGGTTGCTTTCATTTATTTTTTCGTTAAACTGGTCATGCTCAATAGGAGAGACCCGGGCTGGCTCAGAAGATGTTCTTTTTCCAGTAATGTTTTGTCCTGTAAATCCCTCTCTGTAAGTGAAATGTGATCCCTGGGAGGTTCGGGAACTCGTGGGCTTCAACTAGAGGGACAAAGAGAAGACCCAGACCCAGACACTTTATCTTTAGTTTTGGCGATGTAGGTAACAGTCCAGTAAACAATGCCTTTGTGATGATGTAGAGAGAGGGTGTTCACTCTGAAATGTAACACTCGGATGTTCAGGCCTCGTTCTGGGGAGGAGCAAGGGGAGAGACAGCCCACAACACTTGTTCTTTATTTGTGGTGATGTCGAGAGTGTGTAAATCCTGTGTAATGCGACACCGAGGAGGTTCACGGGGCTTCATCTTCAAGACGGTTGGGGGGGGGGGGGGGGGGGGGGGGGGTGGGGGGGGTTCGAGCCTAGGGGCATACTAGTAAGTACAGTATGTGTATTGATAGTTCTTTTTGGGGTGTTGTCGAGAGTCTGTAATAAGACTAATGCTACTGTGGTGATGTAGAACATGTGTTCTGAAATGAAATACCCAAGGGATTGGGCGGGCGGTCACTGAGCCCCCCCCCCCCCCCCCCCAAGTTTAACAAAAATATATTTACCCCCGGTTATCTCACCTGAACCCCACCCTCCTCCCACCCCATTCGATGGGGGCTTAGTGGGGTACGTCTTCACATGTTATTTTCTTGACTTTTACAGTATTTCAGTAGGTAATTCTGTTGGTGAGGATTTGTAACTTTATAATCATCCCTGCTCTCGATAATTACCAATCTTGTAATTTGTCTTTGAGGCATGGCCAATGTCTTTCTTTCACTTTTGCTTTCAATTGTTGCACTCCCTCCTTATTTGTGGGTAGATTCGATAGCCACACAATTCTATAGCACGCATCCTTCCCTTAGGTTTGATAACGAAGCGTACTAATAATAACATCAGCATAACAGTGTCATTTTTCATCTTTTAATCTCAGTCATTTCATTCCCCAGGACTTAACAAACCTCGTACTTAAAAGGGAACAAAACATTTAGATCTCATATCGAGGTCGGTTCGCTGAGCTAATAAACGGCTGTTTTTAAACCATGTGTGCTGTACGCCCACACGCATCGATGTGATAAGGCATAAGAATATGAAGACAAAACATCTCTATTCTACACCTTATTTCCCTGAAGTCTAAGATTGATTTTTAGGTAATCGTGCAACTGCGTAAACATCTCTCCTTCTTTTTGTCTCACTTTTGGGGGGGGGGGGGGGGGGGGTGGTCTCTGAAATAATGAGCATGTATTATGCAAACCATCTTCTTTGCATATTCAGTGTCTTTAGATCGAATGAAATGAACTTCTCCCAGTCCTCTATAATGATATCTTTGCGTGTATCGGAGCAATTTGCCCATAAAGTAATTTAAAACAAAACTCAATCATTGCCGGAGTCGTTGATGTAAACTGCCCATCCATCTCATTCAGGCTGCAGCTTGTCTGAATTCGAGTCGCATGCGTGGTTGAAATAGAAATCATGAACAAAATATGAAAATGTATAAATGCGTGTTTTTTCTCAAGTGAAGTGTCAACCAGGCTAGTACATTTTGTGAATATTTCAAAGGAATATAATTAAATTCATTTTATATAGTGTGAAAATTGATATTGTCTTGATTTAAGAGAGACTGGTTTCGGCAAGTATTTCATTTCTTGAAAACAACAACGATTGCGTTTGCTTGTTTCTTTCCAACCCCATCTCCCCCCCCCCCCCCCCGCCTCCTCTCCCACGCCCCTCTTGGGTCCACCCCCGCTTATGCCACGACGGGTTTATCCCGTCGTCATCACTCGTTCTTTCCGAAGATCCAAATCGACTGAACTCAATCGCGAAGTCCGCTTCAAATTGCCACATTTGCATGGCAACCACGTTTTCCCGCGTAAAGAGTATTTTGCCCTTTTCCCCTGCTATTGATCCCAAGTCACGTGATCAGCCTGGCTTGAGTAGTAAGACACCATATACCTATTTAGATATTCACTTTTTTTTTATTTGAAATACTCATTTTGAATAATTTTAAAAGAGAAATGACATCGTTGATTTTAGGAAGCGAAAGCTCACTATGTTCTCCCTTTTATAATATAGTTTTCAGTAAAAATCCATACAACCAGAAGCATCTCGAAATCGTTTCTCTTCCTACACTTCCAAAAGGTGCCACTTCAAATGTTACCCGAAGACCCATTCCTTGGTCACCTCTTTGGTCTTGGCCCAATTGTAAGTACACAAATTAGAAAAAACCCAGTAGGTTATCAGTGAGCCAAAGTACCATGTCATGGTTTTGTGAACGGTTTTCTCTTACACTCTAAAAACTTCCGGCTCAGACCTAGCCTTTAGTCAAGGCGCACCGCGGCACCCCAGCGAAGCCTTGACTAAAGGCTAGCTCAGACCCGGATCCAGGTCCCGTCGGGCCTGACCCATTCCTGGGTCAGTATGTTCCGGAATCTGTGTCAAAATGACTCTAAACGGGTCAGACTGACGCAGGTCCGAGTGAAATCCCCCCTCTTTCCAACCACTTCCGGGTCAGCCTGACCCGGAAGTGAGTCAGACCCCCCTGGGTCCCGGAATCCGGGTCAATTCTGACCCAGGAGGTTTTTTGTTAAATAGAGTGTAACTTTTGCTCAGCGGAAATGTTTAAATGTACAGCTGGTATTCCTGTGTGCGAATTTACTATAGGCCTACAACTACCTAAAATTTTTATTTTAAAATAAGTCATTGAATATTTATGAAAGTTTTTCCTCATGTCTTCCTTCCCAAACCATAATCCGTATAAGCTGGTGGGATTGTGCCTTTAGTGGTCGGTACAAACTTGGAACTTGCAGGTCTATACAGTTGGTCCTTTGAGGTATACATGACGCGAAGTCCGATATCTCTAATTATAATATTGAAAGGAAAGCGAATTGCCTTATTTTATAGTTATATGCCGACAATGGTGGAAAGCATCGCACACGTTTAATTAGTATGGGTCACGGAAATTCGCATCGCATTCAATTTCACGTGAAAAGGCATAACGTGGGAAACTTGTTGGCGCTAAAGTTCCCACGTATAGTTCTTTTCAAATGACACTTTTGACGATTGGAATGGATGTATAGTACTCTTCCAAAATCCAATGAAAAGGTTAAAAATTCCTTAATTTAAAATAGAAGCAATGAATGTGCGAGATTGAGTGCTGAATAATCAGATCGGCTAATGAATATTCAGTTAGGGCCTATCTAAAGCTGTCAATGCCGTTCAGAACCACGATCCATTCTAATCTGTTATCGCCCTCATCGGCTTAATTAACTGTTGCCCGTAGTTTCCACCCAGCCTTGTCTTGCACGGTCTCCCGGGGTCTCTTATCACGGAGAAAGGGGCAATTAATTTGCTGTGAATTCGCAATAATAGTGGACTGGACAGATTTTTACATAATTATTTATCACTTGACTTGGTTGGTATTCTTGTATGAAACGACATTGCAGACATGGGGTTTACATCGCCTCACAATGTTATTAAAATTTTAATTTATTCAGAGATGTTTCATTATGTTTTCGTAGGTCATGTAATGTCAAGTAAAGTGGCCAATCCGGGAATTACCGTAAAAATGGTCACAGTAATGTTGTTATTGTGTCGACTACGCAGTTTGAATAATTTCAAAATTTCTGCCCGCTAAACGTATACGTTTTGGGGCCGGTGTGGACGGAGATTCTGTCCCCCCGGAGATTCTGTCCCCCATATGGAGAACTATGTACAAACTGCTTTTGATAGCGCCCTCTTTTGAATCCTCCTCCTCCATCCCACGTTAATTTCCCATATTGGGGACAGAATCTCCGGGGGACAGATTTCCCTATGACACCGGCTGTACAATACTCTGCAAATTTCACGTCTATTTGAACATTAAGACCCGTTAAATTGCGGTTTTGGTTTCCTTCACATTTCCAATACACAAATCTTCATCTCGCATTATGTTGATTTAAAGAGAGTAATCCATGCGAGTAGCAGCGGGTTTTGTGTTGATGTTTTGTTCTCCCTTTTTTCTTTTTTAAGTGTAAGTCATCTAGGCCTATTTTCTATTTTCGTGACAAAAGTATACAAGAGGAGAAAAGAGAGCCAGGAGCAATCAATGCTTTGCCAATTAACCATCATTGTTGTACCTTAACTTGTTTCAAAGAAAATGTAATCCTTAATCTTAATTCCGAAGAAAGTTTGATAAAAACTGAGGCCCTTTGTTGCTTTTCTCTTCCCAGTAATGGGACACCTTTTGCCCCTGACCCCCACCCCACCCATCAGAATCCCACACAGCGTTTTGCCCTTACGGCTGGCAAGTGCCGACTGTTCTCTAAACTATGCTGCATCACTACTATACTAGTTACAACACATTGTTAATTTGCTTTCTATTCATTGGATATCTATGTGCTTTCATTTTTTGTTTACATTGTCTCTGCTTCTGTGCGCCTTGAACATCTTTTCAGATTTATTTGTCGCGTTACAAATGCCTATTATTTATTTTATTTTATTTTATTTATAAACAACTTTTAAAAATTGATATAAGGAGTAACACCGAACTGCAGAACTTTGAGAGATTTAAAGGCAATGTCCTCCTTTAAAACCCCAGTCAAAACCTGGAGGTATTTGACAGTATCAAGTGTTTTTACCACTAGCATTACACTGTTGTATCTTAACTATTCTGTCTGGTTCTTTTCCGCATCTTTGGTTTCGGAGTTTTCCCGGCTCATTCTAAGCACGTTTGTTACATTGATGTCGATAGCTGAAGCACTTCCGAAGCTATGTACGTGGACTGAGGTCTTCCCACTTCACTTATCGCTGACCATTGAGTAGGAGACTAGCTTATATCATCACTAGAAACCACCAAGTGCAGAATCTTTATATCTTTTTCCTCTTCTTCTTCTTGTTCTTCTTCTCCTTGTTCTTCTTCTTAGTCTTCTTCTTATTCTTGTTTGTCTTCCCTTCTTTGAAGCAGATGCAACTATTACCTTTTTTCCAACTGATAACTTAAAAATGATAACTTTATTCTAGTTATCTCTGTTTCATTGGTAAAACCACATATGATATTCTTTAACCCCCGAACAATATTCAATACAGGCAAATTTTGCTAAGTGTCTTGCTGGACTTCAAGTTAGCTTTAGGGCACATAAAACCATTTCCATCTCTTTCGGATATTGTTTTTGTTCTATTTTTCTCTAGTTGCTCCTTCTATTTTGTCCAAAAGCTCTAAGTTTTTAAAACTTTGAGCATTCTTGTATGCCCTGAACTCACATTTCAAATTGGGCCTTAAAACAAGACAACACAACACCCACCACAAACACCACATACCCCTTCCCAACCTGTAGCCGGTGTCATGGGGAAATCTGTCCCCCTGAGTTTCTGTCCCCCACATGGGAAATTAACGTGGGCTGGAGGAGGTTGATTCAAAAGAGGGCGCTATCAAAAGCAGTTTGTACACAGTTCTCCATTATGGGGGGACAGAATCTCCGGGGGGACAGAATCTCCGTCCACACCGGCACGAAAAATGTGTTCCTGAAATGTAGTCTATATATACATTGATTCAAATCCCCCAGCCTTCCCGGCCCGTGAGTGGGCAGTCGTCACTTCCTGCCGGCCCTGCACCAGCTCCGGTGTGTCTCAATGATACCCAAGTTGGATTCCCATTCAAAAGCAACATCTGCCAACCTCAAAACAAATCATATTCTGAGAACTTAAACATCATCGGAGAACAAGTTCTCGCTGTATATTTCCCTACAAAGGTTCACTTACATAGCGAAAACACTTACGTTATCCAACTATCATTAAATAGATTTTCACGGCCAATGTCAACGACAAATTATTTCATTTTAACACCCAGCTCATTCAATTTCGTTTGAAAAATGTTGTTGATGTTGTTTATGTTGTTGATGTGTTGTTGTTTTTTTGTTTTTTGGGGGGTTTTTTTGGGGGGGGGGGTAGGGTGAGTGGGGAGCTGCTGTTATTATCGCAGCATCCGCAAATTCCAAATTATAAGAAACAGTCTATTTTGACAACCGAATAACACTTTATTTATTTTTCAAATTGGTGAATTGTCAATAACAGATATCTTGCTATCTTGCTTAGCAACAATAAGCCTAAGCGTCACTTTATATTTATATTTATATTTTGTACAATAATGTCTTTGACAGTTTTATATGATCTCTTGTTTTTAATCCGCTAACCAACTATGTTTCGGCTTAGCACTTTTTTATATATCAGAATTGGTCACATTTAAAGAAGATTGAAACAAAGGTGTGCTTTACAAAGAAAATCATTCTGTGAAAGTTGACCCGCACTCTAATTGACTTTGAATGGCACATCTGCACGACACACCTCTTGTGATTGTAATAAAAGATACTCATTTTACTAAAATTGAGTCCATGACCCAGGCCCCAATTTCATGGCTCTGCTTACCGCGGAATTCTGCGCTTAAATCGACCTGTAAAGAATGTTTATGGGCTGTAAACGCAGATTTCCGTGGTATTAAGCAGAGCCATGAAATTCGGTCATGTTGTTTTCGCTGTGTTATACACACGTGCACTTCAACATTTTTTGGTCTAAAACCTTTCTTTCTACTCTATAGGCATGACGGGGATTCCATATGCATTCTGAACCTACAATTGCATCAATAGATTTGGGGATCAAAATGCGTTGGCGTTTCACCGTGATCAATCCTTATCTTTTGAGAGCCTGTTGTCTCATCTTTGCCGTGAAGAATTGCGAATTGGAATCGAGTTTAGTTTTGACTTTGTTCCGTAAAGGTTAAACAGGTTAGTGTTTTGTTGGGGTTTGTTTAGTGGATAATGAATACGAGTATGAAATCTTAGTAGGGTAGACAGATAAACAGTAAAGATGTTATCAATATAATATTATATAATAATACTAAACAGTCATCATCGACATCTTTTTATCTTTTTGTCACCTTGTATTTCTATTATATATTTATTTATTTATTTTTGATCTTCTATTCTCTCCCACTTTTCTCTCTTCTTGTCATCAGCTCACAAATCAGGAAAACCTACGTCGGACGATGTAAACAAAACAGCTTTAAATTTCATTCTGAATTCTCATTTTTTTTATTATGGCTAAAGAATTTCTTCAAAAAACAGCTTATTGACAACCCGCGCGGGCCGGATCCCAGTGACGCAGTTTGCATTGGCGCAAAATCCCTTTCAATGGACCAGTTGTCATGGCAACATGTGGATACAAGCGGGAAAGGTTATAGAGAGAGGGGGGAAATGAAGCTTAATACATAATAGTAAAGGCTGCGGATAGCAACGGCGCGTCCGGGGGCCCGTGTGAGCTTGTCATTTACGTAGGCTCGCAGGGTAGATTACAAGGTGGGGTGGATCGGCATATCATTTCTGCCCTAGTCTCCCGAGAAAAGTTGTATAGCTGCGGCTCACATTTCACCCGCGTCGAAATTGGATTCGACTCAGCTGCATCTCTTCGGGAAAAATAAATACTGAAGAAGAAGACGAAGAAGAGGGAAAAAAAACACGAGTCAGAAGTTCTGAATTCAACGATCTTGTGTGTGAAACCCCCCCAAGCACTGGGAGAATTCTATTCGGGCTTAAAATAGACGGACGGGAAAAATACCCAATTTCCGCTACTTGTTTTGATACATTACTCCCCCCCCCCCCCCCCCCCCCCCCTCCCGCCCTCAGACCTGAATGTTTTCTTTTTCTTGCTCTAAAGTGAAATGATTCTAAATGTGGGTTGAATGACATTAGTTGAAATTATACTCGCTGATAATGTTTGCAAGGTAAGATTTTTCCAGGGATTAGGATTGAAGTCAATGGATAAAACATGAGGAGTAGGACTGAGACGAACATAGAAAACTTAGATAGAAAACTTCCCCCGCCCCCGAGATATTCTTTAAATATTCTGAATAATGAAAAATACAGAGCGCAGGGTGACAACATTCTCAATATATATTATGAATTACTTTGTCCGATTGACCTGCAAACCCTTTAAATTCCTCATGTGACCTACTTTTGTTATGTGCCCCTCTTTGCTATGACTGTTGAGTCAATTGATATCTTTCCATTTTTGCAATCTCCAACGTCATCATGGTGACGCTGTTCTCTAGTCCTGAAGCAGGCTCAGGCCGAATCTGAATTAGCGGCTATAGCTACGGCTACGACTGCGGTTGTTGCTAAGGCCGTCCTATACTTCAACGTATGAATGGCGCGGCGTTCCAGCCGTAGCCGTAGCCGCCAATGTGTACACGGCCTAATCAAAGTGAGTATAGCCTACCCATCAATGAGTCAATTCTACAGCTTCACAATATTATTGCAATCACCGACCCACGGACGCTACCGGGTTTCTAGCCCTCAGCTAACTACCTTGGACCAGCCTTTACTGTGAGTACCCATCAATAAAAGATGTAGTGGACCTTTCCAGTTGTGGTTTCATCCCTCCAAGACAGAATCACTATAGGCCACCACTCCCCCGTCAAATCCACCCCCTCCTCCGATCCCCTGCACACCATGGCACAATCCATTAGCAGCCACACACTAAAAATTAATAATATCCCGTAGATTTGTTGCTGAGGGCGCACTACGAGATACACAAACTAACAAAAAGTTGTGCATCGTGGATTCAGCCTCCAGTCAAAAATCTGCGCAAACACTATAATGTAGGCCTATTCCCACAATGAGAACACCACGCACGAAAAAGGACTAGGGGCTACTGTTTGCACTGTCTTCATGGAAGTATTTCCATGGAACTATAAATCTATGATGTATTATTACAAACGGATTTAAACAATAATAATAGGTATGAAAGGAGGAAGACACTCTCTACCGGCCTTTCCTCCCAAAATAGTGGGTTTTTGTTTTTATTCACTTTGTTTGAAATTATGCTTATTTTTTCCTTGTTGCTGAAGGGTTTTATGTAGCCTCGTGGGGGTATTCAATTATTGCTCTCCCATGTTCAACCAAGAGGCGCTACCAATGGTGTCTCTGAACATGGAGGCCGCGCCAGGGTGTGGTACATTCTTGGGTTTGTTTGTTGTTGTTGTTGTTGTTGTTGTTTTGTTTGTTTTGGGGGGTGTTTTCTTATTTGATAAAAGTGCAAACAACCAAACTCATACAAAAAGCTAACCAATCCAGTTCCCCATTATAAGGTTCCTCCCACTGTGCACCACCCCCAGACCCCGCCCCCAAATAAAAGCACCACAAAAGTTGCATACCGCCACCAATAGTTTGTCAGTGAAAAGTCAGTCCATTAAGAGTCAGGTGGCAAAATATTCATAGTGATCTTTGGGTTGGAAGAATAACGTCAAGGAACCATACATGTGTATTTACACGTCTACAGTACAACTTTATGAAAACAACTCAACCATGGCAGACGAAAGGGAACAAAATGCAAGTAAAACTGATCACCAATGTCAAGAAGTGCCAACCAAAACAATGGAACATCGACATAGAATGTACCTCACATCGTGTCTCTATCTAGTCGGGTTTCTGGTAAATATTTACATCGTAGATGTAGTTTGTTAAAAAAAAAAAAAAGTTCACAATTTTTCTGAAGTTTTTCAATTTCAGCGATAATGATCATTATTAAAAAAAAAAAAATTGGTTGAAAAATGCGGTTAAAACTTCTCACCTTTCAAATTTGAACTCCAGGGCGAATAACATTGTAAAATAGTAAGAGTGTGTACAAAATATTTCACGTAAATACTGAGCAGGCTTCTTGTTTTTTTGATACGATAAAATTACCGAAATCGTTTGTTGGGAGGCATCGTATTCGTACTTGGTACTTGGTAGGGTAATCCCTCTAGCGGCTCAAACTGAGCCAAACTGGGATGTTGTGCAAAGTGACGTCAACAGCCAGTAGGAAAAGTGCAAAAGGTGAAAAAGAACTAAGGTGCACTATGTACAAGTGCTGAAAAGAATGAAAGAAATTAAAGGATGTTGTTGCCATGCAGAGGCCGCATTGCTCTGATGGCTGGGATGGCTGATTTCTGGAAGGCCTGTGTGGATGGGACTATGTGGAGAACAGCAGATGGTGGGAGTCTGTTCCAGTTCCGGATCACTCAATATGTTGGTGCGTCAAATGGTGGCGCACTCAGTTAGTTAAAATCATATGGCTGTTGTAGAAAGTTTAGTCATTTAAGTTGCACTGGAAGCGTGCATTTTTATATTTCAAAGCATGTAAAACTACATGTACTTCATCCAACAGCCGTTGATAACATTGCATGTATTTTCAGTTTTATGAATTGGAGTATTGGTTTGCAATAGAGGGCGCGCTACTGATCCGGAATAGAATCAACCGATCCGGAACTGGTCAAACGGGTGACGATACTTTTCTCGAAGCCACTTCAAAAGTATTACTTATTTTTTGCCAATGGATACTTGGTGAATGTTATGACATGTGTAGGTAAACTGATCGACTTTTGTTTGTTTAAACCGTAAAAAGAATGCAACAAAAACATTGTGAATTCAAAAAGTGATCCGGAACTGGTCAAACGACTGTATCAGAGACAGCAGTACAGTCTGACTCTGATCTAAATCCACACGGGAATATTTGACTGCACTGCCAGACGTACTAATCCACAGCATTATATCCTGACTTACGGACATTGCCGAATACTACTTAATAGAAGTAAAAGTAGAGGCTATGCTAGACTTCATTCATTCATTCATTGGCAGTGATACTGATTGCCATTGGGCGTCATTGGCATTGCCATTGCCACTTGTTTTACTTTTTTTTTAAAACCTTCCTTGATTTGAAGCTTTATAAATTAAAAGCTACAAAACAGAACAGAACTTCAGAAGGTCAAAATGCCGTACAACTGCCACTTTTAACTTTATCAGGGTTCTGCCCACGGTGGTCGGTGCCGGAAAACCCGACCGGCACTCATGATTCCCCGACCGGCACTCGCAGAATTTTTTCTTTTTCCGACCACCACACATTTTCCCTTTTTTTTGCCCATTTCCTTCACAATATTTTGAACAACGTGTAAAACAATTTATTTACCAGTAAACAGTTTTATCCAAAGTTTCGAGTAGCCTACTTCTTTGGTTTGAGTCTATTTTAATGATCCAGGATCGAGCATTCCTCCCGCCTGTACGATGTATATATCCAACGCACGAAACCCGCATTGATTTTGCAATGGTTTCCAGTCACGCTGATTATAGCTTTACGCTTGGAATAACATGATACCAGTTTCATCATGTTGCGAACCCTATTCTACAGCGTTTAATACAACGGAAATTAACTGCAGAGTAAGCACCATGCTATAGATGCTGTAAATTGTTTTCCCATGGCGGTAAAGGCGTGCGCGCACTGAGGGCCTACATTCAAGGCACAGCTGCAGGGCGCACGTGTGTAACCACTCCGTGCACGATCGAAAGGAAATTGACTTGACTGTACTAGGAAAAAAATTAATTCGGCACTAAACAAATCCTGGGCTTTATCCCCTGCTTTATCCCCTTAATGTACATGTAGGTCAAATTATATCCTTACCTGTCCATTTCGGACAGGAAGGATAATACATTGTACAGGCAGAGAGGAACTGGATTCAGGATTTGTTTGGGTGGTTAGTTTCAGAAGAGGTTACTAAAGTAACGTACAGTACATGTATCTGCTTCGCTAACCTCCACAATTGTTGCTTGAGATCCGATATGTCCATCACACTGCACTAACACTAACAGGGCTGCTGACTCTCCCTGATCTTGCAGAAAGTTCCCTGAAAATTAACCAATCTCTCCATGCTCTGATGAACAAATTTGAAAATTTCCCTGGTTGTGGAAACTTTGACCAGCTCTATTGTATCTCCCTAATTGTTCTACAAAATCTCCCTGACTGCAAGATTCAAATGTTGGCAGCTCTGCATTAAAAGTGTCTTTCTGAATAGAAAGAATGTGCATTAAATTGAGCCTCTGTGTGACTAAAACCATGGGAGGGAAAGCCCTCCTTCTTCACACTTGACAAGTGCTTAACCTTCCTAGTAGTACTACCCTTGCCAGAACCTAACAATTAATTACTTCAAATAATAAACCACAATTAATTACTTCGTAATTTTCTCTTTTAAGGTTTTACATGTACTTCAGAGGGAGATTTCTTTGGTTTGTTTATCAGAATGAGCTGTAAAATTAATAAACGATCAATTAAGATGAAGATTTTCCTGACAAAAATGTTGTCAGGTCTTGCGAGTAAGCTTTTTGTAAAGTAGCCCACCGGGCTAGTAAACTGTGTGTTTTACATGCCCCCCCCCCCCCCCCCCAAGGAAGTTTTTGTAGCCCAGATTTTAAGCACATTGTTTAAAAATGTCTGTATCTTTCTGGTGTAATAATTATGGTAAGCAATCACAACCACTTTAATGGTGAAGGTTACACATCACATTCACACAACTCAAAAATAAATTAACCCATTTTAAAAATGTAGGCTATAAATCTCATCTGAGAAGCAAGAAATATGAGAATTTTAAAACAAGTAGGTTGTACAGTTTTTAGTAGCCCACAGTGCAAGTTGAGAAGTAGTGTGTTTACTGGCCCACAGCTCAGGGGCCAATTTCATGGAGCTGCTTAAGCACAAACTTTGCTTAAGCACGAAAAAAGCTTGCTTATTATACTCGTGTTATTGGCCAAAACTCCATGCGATGTACATTGCTCGTGACTTGTATTTAGCTGTTGTTTAGTTAGCATAACAATCGAGTGGAGTATTGGCCGGTAATCTGGTTTTACTAAGCAAGGTTTTTTGGTGCTTAAGCAAATTTTGTGCTTAAGCAGAGCCATGAAATTGGGCCCAGGTTTTACTAGACAGTATATGTCAGGCTGGTGTAAAGTGTGAACCCTGTTGTAGGCCTACATGTACCTTCCTTTTAGTACATTGGACAATGACTTTTTTTTATTTCAAGGGTCAACAGTTTCAGCCCTCCAAGTATTGGGGCTAATAAATAGGTACATGGTTCATCTAGGTACATGTACATAGTACTTTTATAGTTACATGAAGCTTGCCCCGCCTTTCACCTCTGTGGACCCCAGTTCGAATCCCACCTCGCATGTGTATTTTGTTTTTCTGTCGCATCCTGATTATGTGGGTACTGTATGTACTCCCTGTTTAAAGTGTTTCCTCCCACATCTTAAAACTGAATATTTCTTCATCATCTTCTCTACACAGGTATCTTCAGGCCCACAGGTCACAGTGCTGGTCACTTTAAGGGTCCCTTCCTTGATTTCGTTTGCATAAAGATATTTAAATTTTTTTTTTTTTATTAAAACAAAAAAATTCTAATTAAAAAAAGGGAACCCAGTAACAATCAATTTTAATGATCAATGATTTTTTTTCCCGGATCGAACATGTCCATGCAGGAAGAATTTAAATCCCTAATAGGAATACACCATCTGAGAAGCGTTTCTGACAGAAACAGTTCTCAGATTCAAATTTTGGGGCGTAAAAACTTTTCATAACCACAAAACTTTGAAGTGAAATGTTTCTCAAACTGCTTTATACTATCGAAAGCTGCTGTAGGCTTCTAACCAATAGGTTTTTATTGCCAATAATTTTAAGAGTGATTACCAAACTTATACAGACCCTTTAACCCTTTAGCACTTACGAGCAAATTCAACAAAGTCATTTACTCACTGAGCAGGACGGGGAAAAGTCATCGAATTAATGCACTATCTGGAAGTCGTATCATAACTTCCATTGTAATTATTTTTTTGTATTACATGTTTGGTTTATTTTGTAGAGGATAAAATTATCTTTCGAATGATTCACACATCTTTTACTGAATTGAAGCCTTCAGATTGTAAATATGTTGACACACCAACGAAAATAGACAACTGTTAGTTTGCATTACGTTAGCGTCAGTGTTTCACGGAAAGTTGTGCACACAACTTTTTCAACTTTGCCATCGTTTCAAACAAGAACAAAATGTTGACAAAGTGATTGAAATAATATCAAAACATACCTTTAGAAATGAACAATCTTGTCTATATTACTTATGGATAACAATAAATTTCCTCTACAATGTAAACTCCTTTCAATAATGTGTGAAAAACATGGCGAAAGCCCAGCGAAAAGTGTTTTTCCGAAAGTGCGTGCATACTGGCGACTTGTAGAGGAGGTTAGCAATGTGCGCGCATATGTATACAGGGCTATAATTTTTTACAATTGTGTTTTCTGAAATTTTCTCAGATCTAGACACATATCTTAGGACACAAGTTAGGGAAAAAAACAATAGACTGTGCAAGTCTCGCGCGTATCCGAACGAGAAAACACGTCAAACGAAGAACATGTTTATTTCTGAAATTAAATCTTTGTTTTAAATTATATCTCATGACAAAATCTGAAGAACAAAAATAAATCATTACAATTTTATGAAAAGTTTTAGCTTTTGAAAAAACAATCACAATAGTGTGTATATTATTATTGAAAAAAAATTAAAACTCTGGGACAAGGATGCCTATTTGATGTTAACTTTTTAGAAACCCCTTACGAGGATTCGTGAAGGTCAAACGGGTCTTAAATGGACCCGTATCGCAGTTTAAAGAGGATGCTGACGCCTCAACAACCATAGACTGCAATGAAAAGGGTTTGCTTTGCAATTACAGCATCTGGCGATTATAATTGCGCATCCAAAACAAGCGTTTACGTAAGTTTTATGATCGGAGACGAGCACAAAATTCTTAATTTTTTGCAATAACCGGAAGCCGAGGTCAAGTTTAATTCTTGGGTTTTCTTCGTTATATTGTTGAATTGGTTTTACTTTCATATGTTGTTATCACTTAGTATTACATTCCCGACAACATGTATACTTTTCTAGGTCATAACCTACGTTAAACTAAAATAATTGACGAAACAAAATCTCGCCCACGTAAAACTCATATGGTTGGGACCACTATGGTCCCGGAAGTTCGATTACGCGCGAGACTTGCACAGTCTATTGGGGGGGGGGGGGGGGGGGGGTCCAAAAAACATGAATAGGAATTTGAGGTAAACAAAAATGTAAATGTCTCATTACCGATTTAAATGAGAAAAGTTGCAAGACTGAACCACTGAGCCATTGTGATCCCCTTATTTAGGTTATACTTGGTGTACCCTGAATGGTAAATAGACAAATCTCTATCTTACCCAGAGGAATTCTTGAGAGTATAAGTACAAAGACGGACGTAGCAAAGATGTTGATGGTGTACCCTACTGCGCACATGAAGAGACAAACTAAGAGAACAGGACGTCTACCAAGAACGTCACTCAATCGCCCCTGAAAATAAAAAACCCAGCCATGAAAACAATAAAATTAAGAAACTACAATGCACAACAATTGCCTAACAACAGAGGGAATCAGCTGATAAGTTGAGAAGTTGAACACCAGGGCCAATTTTCACAGAGCTGCGTAAGCACAGAAGGCAGCTAGGAACAACAAAAGTTATGCTTACCAGAATAAAGTTACCAGCCAAAATACCAAATCGTATATGTACAATCATTGACTGGTATCCTGCTGATTTTTGCTTAGCAGACAAATAGTTCAGCAATGTTTTCTGCTAAGCAGCTTCATGAAATTGAGCCCTGGCAAATACTTTCTAATTCAATAGTGCTTTTTAATAGGTGTATCAAAGCACTCATAATATTTACAACAGTTAGGAGCAATTTTATATGAGACACATTTATGAAGCAACTTGTAAGAGTTTACAAGGTGATTCGGTGCAATCTGCAGCCAACCATGCCAGAGACAGTGGGGCAAACCCCTACTCTTAGCGCAGGCCTGGAGTTTCATCTTTGAGTGGGCAAGGTCATTTTTATTTTGCAAAGGGCACTTCCATTGGAAAATCTTAAAGTCTATGGGAAACTTTTGAAGGGACACCAAGGCAACAGAGACCACGTAATTGCAGGCCTGCTAGTGAAAAGTGTACCGGTTTTTTTAGTGTGCATTATACAACACACAGGAGTAATGGCTTTATGTCACATCCGAAGGATGAAGCAATCATGGTTAAGTGTCTTGTTTAAGAACACAAGTGCAATGACTAGGATCTGAACACACACTCTGACAACATCGGACTTCTCAGCCACTACAACTCCTATTTCTCTTTGCCTATTATTCAACAACTTGTTTTAAATTATAATTTTTTTTTTTTACCCTTACACCGATGTGTTAAGCACTGTATACTCAGTACTTACCCGAGCTCTGTGAAAAAAATCCACAGGCAAAACACTCGGGTGAGATTCGAACCCACGACCTTTGCATTGCTAGAGCAGATGTCTTACCACTAGACCGCCGAGCTAACCTGATTATAAAATCTTTGCGGTGCCCGCTGCTAAGGGTTTGAACTGCCTCTAGCCATCAGGCTAGCTCGGAGGTCTAGTGGTAAGACATCTGCTCTAGCAATGCAAAGGTCATGTGTTCGAATCCCACCCGAGTGATTTGCCTATGGAATTTTGTCAAAGAACCTGGTTAAGTACTTAGTATACAGTGCTTAACACACACCGCTGCTAAGGGTTTGAACTGCCTCTAGCCATCAAGTATTACTTATTTTTTGCCAATGGATACTTGGTGAATGTTATGACATGTGTAGGTAAACTGATCGACTTTTGTTTGTTTAAACCGTAAAGAGAATGCAACAAAAACATTGTGAATTCAAAAAGTGATCCGGAACTGGTCAAACGACTGTATCAGAGACAGCAGTACAGTCTGACTCTGATCTAAATCCACACGGGAATATTTGACTGCACTGCCAGACGTACTAATCCACAGCATTATATCCTGACTTACGGACATTGCCGAATACTACTTAATAGAAGTAAAAGTAGAGGCTATGCTAGACTTCATTCATTCATTCATTGGCAGTGATACTGATTGCCATTGGGCGTCATTGGCATTGCCATTGCCACTTGTTTTACATTTTTTTTTTTACCTTCCTTGATTTGAAGCTTTATAAATTAAAAGCTACAAAACAGAACAGAACTTCAGAAGGTCAAAATGCCGTACAACTGCCACTTTTAACTTTATCAGGGTTCTGCCCACGGTGGTCGGTGCCGGAAAACCCGACCGGCACTCATGATTCCCCGACCGGCACTCGCAGAATTTGTTCTTTTTCCGACCACCACACATTTTCCCTTTTTTTTGCCCATTTCCTTCAAAATATTTTGAACAACGTGTAAAACAAATTATTTACCAGTAAACAGTTTTATCCAAAGTTTCGAGTAGCCTACTTCTTTGGTTTGAGTCTATTTTAATGATCCAGGATCGAGCATTCCTCCCGCCTGTACGATGTATATATCCAACGCACGAAACCCGCATTGATTTTGCAATGGTTTCCAGTCACGCTGATTATAGCTTTACGCTTGGAATAACATGATACCAGTTTCATCATGTTGCGAACCCTATTCTACAGCGTTTAATACAACGGAAATTAACTGCAGAGTAAGCACCATGCTATAGATGCTGTAAATTGTTTTCCCATGGCGGTAAAGGCGTGCGCGCACTGAGGGCCTACATTCAAGGCACAGCTGCAGGGCGCACGTGTGTAACCACTCCGTGCACGATCGAAAGGAAATTGACTTGACTGTACTAGGAAAAAAATAAATTTCGGCACTAAACAAATCCTGGGCTTTATCCCCTGCTTTATCCCCTTAATGTACATGTAGGTCAAATTATATCCTTACCTGTCCAGAAATGGACAGGAAGGATAATACATTGTACAGGCAGAGAGGAACTGGATTCAGGATTTGTTTGGGTGGTTAGTTTCAGAAGAGGTTACTAAAGTAACGTACAGTACATGTATCTGCTTCGCTAACCTCCACAATTGTTGCTTGAGATCCGATATGTCCATCACACTGCACTAACACTAACAGGGCTGCTGACTCTCCCTGATCTTGCAGAAAGTTCCCTGAAAATTAACCAATCTCTCCATGCTCTGATGAACAAATTTGAAAATTTCCCTGGTTGTGGAAACTTTGACCAGCTCTATTGTATCTCCCTAATTGTTCTACAAAATCTCCCTGACTGCAAGATTCAAATGTTGGCAGCTCTGCATTAAAAGTGTCTTTCTGAATAGAAAGAATGTGCATTAAATTGAGCCTCTGTGTGACTAAAACCATGGGAGGGAAAGCCCTCCTTCTTCACACTTGACAAGTGCTTAACCTTCCTAGTAGTACTACCCTTGCCAGAACCTAACAATTAATTACTTCAAATAATAAACCACAATTAATTACTTCGTAATTTTCTCTTTTAAGGTTTTACATGTACTTCAGAGGGAGATTTCTTTGGTTTGTTTATCAGAATGAGCTGTAAAATTAATAAACGATCAATTAAGATGAAGATTTTCCTGACAAAAATGTTGTCAGGTCTTGCGAGTAAGCTTTTTGTAAAGTAGCCCACCGGGCTAGTAAACTGTGTGTTTTACATGCCCCCCCCCCCCCAAGGAAGTTTTTGTAGCCCAGATTTTAAGCACATTGTTTAAAAATGTCTGTATCTTTCTGGTGTAATAATTATGGTAAGCAATCACAACCACTTTAATGGTGAAGGTTACACATCACATTCAGACAACTCAAAAATAAATTAACCCATTTTAAAAATGTAGGCTATAAATCTCATCTGAGAAGCAAGAAATATGAGAATTTTAAAACAAGTAGGTTGTACAGTTTTTAGTAGCCCACAGTGCAAGTTGAGAAGTAGTGTGTTTACTGGCCCACAGCTCAGGGGCCAATTTCATAGAGCTGCTTAAGCACAAACTTTGCTTAAGCACGAAAAAAGCTTGCTTATTATACTCGTGTTATTGGCCAAAACTCCATGCGATGTACATTGCTCGTGACTTGTATTTAGCTGCTGTTTAGTTAGCATAACAATCGAGTGGAGTATTGGCCGGTAATCTGGTTTTACTAAGCAAGGTTTTTTGGTGCTTAAGCAAATTTTGTGCTTAAGCAGAGCCATGAAATTGGGCCCAGGTTTTACTAGACAGTATACATGTATGTCAGGCTGGTGTAAAGTGTGAACCCTGTTGTAGGCCTACATGTACCTTCCTTTTAGTACATTGGACAATGCCTTTTTTTATTTCAAGGGTCAACAGTTTCAGCCCTCCAAGTATTGGGGCTAATAAATAGGTACATGGTTCATCTAGGTACATGTACATAGTACTTTTATAGTTACATGAAGCTTGCCCCGCCTTTCACCTCTGTGGACCCCAGTTCGAATCCCACCTCGCATGTGTATTTTGTTTTTCTGTCGCATCCTGATTATGTGGGTACTGTATGTACTCCCTGTTTAAAGTGTTTCCTCCCACATCTTAAAACTGAATATTTCTTCATCATCTTCTCTACACAGGTATCTTCAGGCCCACAGGTCACAGTGCTGGTCACTTTAAGGGTCCCTTCCTTGATTTCGTTTGCATAAAGATATTTAAATATTTTTTTTTTAATTAAAACAAAAAAATTCTAATTAAAAAAAGGGAACCCAGTAACAATCAATTTTAATGATCAATGATTTTTTTTCCCGGATCGAACATGTCCATGCAGGAAGAATTTAAATCCCTAATAGGAATACACCATCTGAGAAGCGTTTCTGACAGAAACGTTCTCAGATTCAAATTTTGGGGCGTAAAAACTTTTCATAACCACAAAACTTTGAAGTGAAATGTTTCTCAAACTGCTTTATACTATCGAAAGCTGCTGTAGGCTTCTAACCAATAGGTTTTTATTGCCAATAATTTTAAGAGTGATTACCAAACTTATACAGACCCTTTAACCCTTTAGCACTTACGAGCAAATTCAACAAAGTCATTTACTCACTGAGCAGGGCGGGGAAAAGTCATCGAATTAATGCACTATCTGGAAGTCGTATCATAACTTCCATTGTAATTATTTTTTTGTATTACATGTTTGGTTTATTTTGTAGAGGATAAAATTATCTTTCGAATGATTCACACATCTTTTACTGAATTGAAGCCTTCAGATTGTAAATATGTTGACACACCAACGAAAATAGACAACTGTTAGTTTGCATTACGTTAGCGTCAGTGTTTCACGGAAAGTTGTGCACACAACTTTTTCAACTTTGCCATCGTTTCAAACAAGAACAAAATGTTGACAAAGTGATTGAAATAATATCAAAACATACCTTTAGAAATGAACAATCTTGTCTATATTACTTATGGATAACAATAAATTTCCTCTACAATGTAAACTCCTTTCAATAATGTGTGAAAAACATGGCGAAAGCCCAGCGAAACATCGTCGCTTTCGTAGTATACATTATAGTGCGTGTGTGCGCGTAATGCATTGTACATACGATATGGTACGCACACACAGAGAAGCATTGACAAGTCGTGCTAGATTTCCGACTTTTGAACCTTTGGAAGGAGATTACTTGGTTTTTGTCAATGGTGACCACGGGATATTTTTAGACTGGCGCAATCTTTAGATCACGCTCTTTCGCGGCTGTTTGCTGCAACCCGCTAGCATGTGTAAAACCCAAGATACAAAGTGTTGTTTAATCTCGGGCGGTTTTGGGCGGTCCAGTGAGTAAATGGCTGGGCGGTTTCGGGCGGAACAGTGACTAAAGGGTTAAGCGCTAATTTTTTTAAACAAGCACGCGGGTAAAATAGTCTCTTGCATGTCAATTCTCTCTTCCGGAGGTTAGTGATGAGAGGGGATTGATATCGTTCAGTGCACATGGGAGCGAGGTTGGTTTTTACCCATTCAGCCCAAAACCTCATGCGTGTCGACCGTAATGGCGCAAAACAATTTATTCGACAGAGCCTGGGGGTTGTTGAAAACCATGTACATGTACAGGTATACATGTAGTATCTGGCTTTGATCTCGCGTTGAAAAGTGACAGGTCACAGGTCACAGTTCACATCGTCAAACTTTCAGAAATAGTGTTTCACGGTAGAAAGCTGATCATTTCTTCATCTCCAACATTAAATAAAGGTACATGTTATTTACGGGCGTCTAAAACAGTCTATAATAGCTTTGCTCTGTTTCATTTGTGTGTTATTTTTATCCATTGATTTGTATTTGCTTACAGATAACATTCATATCATGTTTTTCGTTTAGCAGTTATTTCCTTGATTGTTTGGCTTTCATTTCACTAACATTAACAAGTCAAACTTGTTTGAATTCTTATAAACTGACAGCCATTCATATATGTCATAATTTTGAATAATTTTTTTGTTCTCAGATAGTTTTTCAAAATTCAGTTGGACAAGTCTTTCTTTTACTACCATATTGTTGAGAAAGTTAATTTTATCACAATGACATGTTATGAAAAGTACTTATTTTGTTATTTTCATTTTAACAATTTTCACAGAAGATAGTACAGCTCCAAAGGAATTAATGCAAATACAATGTAAATGAAATGCGTGTACTTTACTAAACATGAAGTCTTAGCCTGTCTGAGATAGGCCTAGCAGTATTTGAAAAAATTTACGGATTTGTAAAAGAAAATTACAATTTTCAACAAGATGACATCATTAGTCTTTAATTTGTTTATTTAATAATGATACAATAACATTGTCAACCGGAAACAAAATTACAGTAAGCCAAGGGAAGTGTTAAAACAAAATGATTTCCTTTACTTCTTTGAACTATGTGTAGGATTTGTTTGGAGTGAGCATGTTGATTCCGTTAATGTCTCGGCATGCAAGAGACCTAGGTGCGTCACCGATGTGGATAGGTGCTGTTGGTAAGTAGAGACCTGAGGTTTTTGCCAAACCTTCCCATGGGCCTCCGGCTTGGATTCCATCATCAGTTTTGCACGGTGTTTCCAACATCAAATGAAGCCCGGAAACAGTGCCTAAGCCAGGAATGCGATTTCTCCGTTTTTAAAAAGCCAGGAATGAGATTTCTCTGTTTTTAACCGGAAATCCATTTTGGGGGGTGGCTGGCCCCCCCTCCAAAAAAATAAATAAATTAAATTAAATATTGTTATTATTATTTTTGTAATATACTGTAAGCGAAGAATCGTGATCACAAAATTTGCAGAATACGGCGGTAAGCAGAACCGTGAATTGGAACATGATCTTGTGCAGATTCTCTGATGAAATCATTCTTGCTTTTCATCTCTTTTCATAATACTATAAAGATTGCTAAATAATTTGATAAATTTTAAGACTAATTTATTGATTTCTGTATGTTTTCTACAGGTTCTGTCTACGGTATTCTTCAGCTTATATCTGGACCTTTTGTGGTGAGGAACATACAGTTTTGTTGTTCTTTCTTAACCCCAACCCTGTTGTATGCAAAGATATTACAACACGTTAAAACTATTTAATATTGCATTGAGGATAAAGAATAAAACAACATTTTTACCCTTACACCGATGTGTGTTAAGCACTGTATACTAAGTACTTAACCAGGTTCTTTGACAAAAATTCATAGGCAAATCACTCGGGTGGGATTTGAACACATGACCTTTGCATTGCTAGAGCAGATGTCTTACCACTAGACCTCCGAGCAAGCCTGATGGCTAGAGGCAGTTCAAACCCTTAGCAGCGGGCACCGCAAAGATTTTATAATCAGGTTAGCTCGGCGGTCTAGTGGTAAGACATCTGCTCTAGCAATGCAAAGGTCGTGGGTTCGAATCTCACCCGAGTGTTTTGCCTGTGTAAGGGTAAAAAAAATAAAATTATAATTTAAAACAAGTTGTTGAATAATAGGCAAAGAGAAATAGGAGTTGTAGTGGCTGAGAAGTCCGATGTTGTCAGAGTGTGTGTTCAGATCCTAGTCATTGCACTTGTGTTCTTAAACAAGACACTTAACCATGATTGCTTCATCCTTCGGATGTGACATAAAGCCATTACTCCTGTGTGTTGTATAATGCACACTAAAAAAACCGGTACACTTTTCACTAGCAGGCCTGCAATTACGTGGTCTCTGTTGCCTTGGTGTCCCTTCAAAAGTTTCCCATAGACTTTAAGATTTTCCAATGGAAGTGCCCTTTGCAAAATAAAAATGACCTTGCCCACTCAAAGATGAAACTCCAGGCCTGCGCTAAGAGTAGGGGTTTGCCCCACTGTCTCTGGCATGGTTGGCTGCAGATTGCACCGAATCACCTTGTAAACTCTTACAAGTTGCTTCATAAATTATATGTGTCTCGTATAAAATTGCTCCTAACTGTTGTAAATATTATGAGTGCTTTGATACACCTATTAAAAAGCACTATTGAATTAGAAAGTATTTGCCAGGGCTCAATTTCATGAAGCTGCTTAGCAGAAAACATTGCTGAACTATTTGTCTGCTAAGCAAAAATCAGCAGGATACCAGTCAATGATTGTACATGTACGATTTGGTATTTTGGCTGGTAACTTTATTCTGGTAAGCATAACTTTTGTTGTTCCTAGCTGCCTTCTGTGCTTACGCAGCTCTGTGAAAATTGGCCCTGGTGTTCAACTTCTCAACTTATCAGCTGATTCCCTCTGTTGTTAGGCAATTGTTGTGCATTGTAGTTTCTTAATTTTATTGTTTTCATGGCTGGGTTTTTTTATTTTCAGGGGCGATTGAGTGACGTTCTTGGTAGACGTCCTGTTCTCTTAGTTTGTCTCTTCATGTGCGCTGTAGGGTACACCATCAACATCTTTGCTACGTCCGTCTTTGTACTTATACTCTCAAGAATTCCTCTGGGTAAGATAGAGATTTGTCTATTTACTATTCAGGGTACACCAAGTATAACCTAAATAAGGGGATCACAATGGCTCAGTGGTTCAGTCTTGCAACTTTTCTCATTTAAATCGGTAATGAGACATTTACATTTTTGTTTACCTCAAATTCCTATTCATGTTTTTTGGACCCCCCCCCTCCCCAATTGTTTTTTTCCCTAACTTGTGTCCTAAGATATGTGTCTAGATCTGAGAAAATTTCAGAAAACACAATTGTAAAAAATTATAGTCCTGTATACATATGCGCGCACATTGCTAACCTCTACACTTTTTTCCCGGATACGGTCATGATGGTTAACGGCTGGTTTCAGACACATTCTGTGACTTCCTTGTTGTTGAGCTTACTTCTCGTTCACTTTTCAGGTATTTTTAAACACGGCATATCAACCGTCAAAGCCTACCTAGCGGAAATCACACCCAGGGAAGAGCGTCCTCATGTGTTTGGTCGCTACGGCTCCATATCAAGTACGGGCTTCATCGTGGGCCCTCTATGCGGGGGTTACCTAGCAGAGTACGAGAACGGCTTCTACCGAGTTGCTACATGTACAGCAGCCATCTTTGTTGTCAACTTCAGTGAGTTATTTCCCAATCAAGGGTGTTATTTCCCAATCAAGGGTGTTATTTCCCAATCAAGGGTGTTATTTCCCAATCAAGGGTGTTATTTCCCAATCAAGGGTGTTATTTGCAAGTGGTCTTTGAAGCTTTGCATGGTTTGAAAATAAGAAGTAACTATAAATGAATAAATAAATAGTAAACTTGCGGGTACAACCATGTAATAAAACTCTTTGTGGGAGTGTTGGCTCTGAAAAGAGCCGGTTTGGTCTCGACGTTTCGAGCAGTATACTCCGCTCTTCTTCAGGAGAATGCTCTTCTTCAGGTGTTTGTTTTATTCAAACACCAAGGTGTGTTAAGCACTGTATACTCAGTACTTTCCCAGGTCCTGTGAACAAAATATCCAAGGGCGTATTCCTCAGGTGGGATTCAAACCCACGACCTTTGCCATCTGGAGCAGATGTCTTCCTACTAGGAAAGGGATTTTACAAAGCAAGCTTTCCAGAACCTGTTATTGCTCTTTGAACTTGTGAGATAAAGAGCATCACGGCAGGTGCCTGCCTATGCACACCACATAATGGAAAGTTTGGATAAAAATGTTGGCCATCTGCATGTCAGCAAACAAATTTAGAAAAATCCGAAATTTGTCTGGACATGACTTGAAATATAGTGTACTGCATTGATCAATTGTTTCATAAAAATCCTTTTTGCATTTGATTCAACGTTACGTGTAAACCAGACTGCCTGAGAAGCCAGCATGTGTAGAGACCCTGGAGTTTCATCAGTCAATTATCTTAAATGTGGATTTTGGTTTTCATTTTTCTTGCAGTTTTTGTGTACATCCTCGTCCATCCACAGAAGAATCCTCCCATAGAGAAAACAAAATCAGTTTCATCTTTCACCCAAGAGGAGTACAGCATCGAGACCAAACCAAGTTTCTTCAAGTCGTTTAAGGACGTTGTGAAATCCAGCGGGGACCTCCTCTTCCTCCAGCTCATCATGGGCTTCTCGATAATGATGTACCGGAGTAACTTCACGCTGATCATGGAGGAACGCTTTCACACCACGCCAAAAATCAATGGGTGGCTGATCAGCTTTGGCGCCCTCGTCGCCGTCGTGGCGGGAATGCTCGTGGGTAAAATCATCACCTTCTACAGCAGCATCGGAAAGCTGCTGCTACACTGCAGCGCCCTGCTGTGTTTTATCCTGTTCGGGTTGACGTTCGCTCCGAGTTTACTCGTCGTCGTGGTGCTCACGGCGTTACTCTCGGTGGTCAATCCCATCTCTCGGGTCTGCATCACCGATCTTAGTATCAACCGCGGCAATAAGGATAAAACTGGAGCCTTGCTTGGCATGAGTCAATCCTTCATGTCCGTGGCTCGATCCTTTTCACCACTGGTCAGCGGAATTATGTTAGAATATGGTCCGAATGCCCCAGGTCTGACGGGTGTATTCTGTGCCATGATGGGGACCTGTTTACTGATAGCCATTCCTCCTGGTAGAACAAGTACACAGGAGAAAAAAACAGACTGATGATGTAACCAAAATTCAACATTTCATTCCATGCATTCCGTTTTAAAGAATGAAAGCCTACTGCCAGCATTTGTAATTGCCAAAGACCAGTATCACTACTTTGTCTGACCCAACATGTACATGTATTTGAAATAATAAACTGTGAATGTTTACGGTCATCGTAGTCACAAGGAAATACGATGAAAAATCAACAATATTAGCCATGTCTAGGTGGGCAATATGTAGATGATAAATACAGAAATGAATGGCCTCAAAATGTGAATTTGCTCTTTGGTGTTAGCTCATTTTATAGGAAGATCGACTTAATGTTAAAAAGAAGCAAGACGTATTGGTTGACTATTTTTTGGTTATAAAGCTGCAATCTTGTCTTGTTTCCTACATGTATGTACAGTAGTAATTATGTATACTAATTTTCATTATTATAAATCAGACTTTCTTTTACCATTTAACCTTGGTTTGGTTACATTGATGTGGCGTTGCGCACTGGACTCAAGTTTAGATGTTTCTGATCAGCAGAGTGTACTCAAGTCCTGACCTTGCCACTAACGTCCTTGAGTAAGACACTTTGCCATTATTTCTTATTCCTTTAGATGGGACCTGTGCCCAATTTCATGGCTCTGCTTACCGCTGAATTCTGCGCTTGCGATCACCATTCTCCGCTTACCTAGCAAGCGTCGAATTTCTGCGCTAGAATGCCTAGTAACGTGGACTACGCAAAGCGCATAAGCAAAAATTTCGAATTCCCTGCTTCCGTAAGCGCCGATTCTTTGCTAGCGGTAAGCAGAGCCATGAAGTTGGGACCAGGGGCCGATTTCACAAAGAGTTAAGATTGATCGTTACAACTGCAAATCCATCGCAGTTGCTTAGCAAGGAGTGATGTCACATTGCAAATCACTATGGTAATACTGATAACTCCTCTTTAGATGAATCTTAGTGCTTTGTGAAATCGACCCCTGAAGCTGTAGGTTCCGTGTGTTTTGTAACGGATTTTAAAGAACCCAGTACATGTATATTTAAGAGAAGGGGTTTGCCCTGGTGTCTCTGGCATGGTTGGCTGCAGAATGCACTGCTTCACCTTGCAAACCTTTACAAGGCGCTTCACACAAATTGGGTCTCATAATTCATAGCTCTTCAAACTAGTCGTAAAAAAATAATGAGCAAATAGACCTGATGCACATGACATCACTGCAATAGGCGCCCTCACATAGACTGATAGAGGTCAAAAGGAGCTTTCTCATTTGCCCATAAAATTGGTTTGATAAAATGGGCCATGTGGCTCATAATGTTGTCATGCCCAAGGTAAGCACAGGTTGTAGTCAATGGATGATGATAGCGATGATGATGATTTGAAAAACAACCTTTGTATATATTTTGTTTTATGTTAACATCTTGCAGTAATTGATCGATCCATTAAGCCCCGCCTCCTTACGAGTTGACCAATCACAGCCGCGAAACCCGATCACCATTAGTGCAAAGATCACCAAACGGCTCAAATGGTTATCAGATTTCGCGGTTGTGATTGGTCAATAAGAAATGGGCGTGGCTTAATGGATCGGTGTATTGTTCTTGCAGTAATTGTACTCCTATTGCAGTTTGGCACGTTGATGATGACTTGATCTCTTAAAGCCCGTTCGCACTTCACACGAATTGCGAAAGCAAAGTGCGATTTCCTTCGTCACAATTTGAAAACAGCGCTTACAAGATTCCCTGCGTCACGTTACTTGCTTCTTATTTGCTGTCACGTGAAGAATGAAATGGGCTTAAGTAGTGGAATAATGTCTGACAGCTGGATATTTCTAGCAAATAGAGCTACAATTATTTTGTAGGTTTTTATAAAAATGTACAAAACAGATTTCTGATCATTTTTAAGATTAAAGATTTTACACAGAAATTACCATATTATGATGTCTCCGTTGTCTTTAATATTGAGTTTATGGACTTTGTGTTCTTTGTTTGTCTTGATAAGTGAAATTTAGCTGAGGCTAGTCAGAAAAGAATTTTAACTAAAATAATGTTAATATTCATCACACTTTCTTTTTGTGCATATATTTCTTTTACATTTTCTTTTATAAGCAGGTGTTAAAAGTCAATTTTTTTGTTAAAAACATGTTTTTTGCGTAAATAAAACTTTTTTTTCGGTTTGGTTTGTGATTTTCAGGATTTATTTGGAGTGAGTATGCTCCTTCCTTTACTGCCTCATCATGCCAAGCAACTCGGAGCGTCCCCGGTGTGGATCGGAGCTGTGGGTAAGTTGGGTCAGTAATTACATGTAACTCAAGGGCCCAATGTCACAGAGCTACTTAAGCACAATAAGTAGCTAAGCTTGACAAAATTATGCTTACCAAAATAAGGTTACCAGCTAAAATGCATAATGTCATATATGAACTATCGTGTGACTGGTAACCTGCTCGTTTCATATGTTTATATTTTAATATTGATAGCTTTTAATTGCCGTATGCTGTTTGTGTATCTTTGGCTGAGGTTGTATGTGCGGGTAATGTAACCCCTCACTCCATGTTCTGTTTTATTGTGTACCTACCACTTTTCATATTTTCAATATGGGTTGTATTTTTGGCCAGATTTTGTGTATCTTTGGCTGAGGTTGTATGTGCGGGTAACATCTCACTACATGATTTTTTTTATTGTGTACCTACCACTTTTCATATTTTCAATATGGGTTGTATTTTTGGCCAGATTTTGTGTATCTTTGGCTGAGGTTGTATGTGCGGGTAACATCTCACTACATGATTTTTTTTATTGTGTACCTACCACTTTTCATATTTTCAATATGGGTTGTATTTTTGGCCAGATTTTGTGTATCTTTGGCTGAGGTTGTATGTGCGGGTAACATCTCACTACATGATTTTTTTTATTGTGTACCTACCACTTTTCATATTTTCAATATGGGTTGTATTTTTGGCCAGATTTTGTGTATCTTTGGCTGAGGTTGTATGTGCGGGTAACATCTCACTACATGATTTTTTTTATTGTGTACCTACCACTTTTCATATTTTCAATATGGGTTGTATTTTTGGCCAGATTTTGTGTATCTTTGGCTGAGGTTGTATGTGCGGGTAACATCTCACTACATGATTTTTTTTATTGTGTACCTACCACTTTTCATATTTTCAATATGGGTTGTATTTTTGGCCAGATTTTGTGTATCTTTGGCTGAGGTTGTATGTGCGGGTAACATCTCACTACATGATTTTTTTTATTGTGTACCTACCACTTTTCATATTTTCAATATGGGTTGTATTTTTGGCCAGATTTTGTGTATCTTTGGCTGAGGTTGTATGTGCGGGTAACATCTCACTACATGATTTTTTTTATTGTGTACCTACCACTTTTCATATTTTCAATATGGGTTGTATTTTTGGCCAGATTTTGTGTATCTTTGGCTGAGGTTGTATGTGCGGGTAATGTAACCCCTCACTCCATGTTCTGTTTTATTGTGTACCTACCACTTTTCATATTTTCAATATGGGTTGTATTTTTGGCCAGATTTTGTGTATCTTTGGCTGAGGTTGTATGTGCGGGTAACATCTCACTACATGATTTTTTTTATTGTGTACCTACCACTTTTCATATTTTCAATATGGGTTGTATTTTTGGCCAGATTTTGTGTATCTTTGGCTGAGGTTGTATGTGCGGGTAATGTAACCCCTCACTCCATGTTCTGTTTTATTGTGTACCTACCACTTTTCATATTTTCAATATGGGTTGTATTTTTGGCCAGATTTTGTGTATCTTTGGCTGAGGTTGTATGTGCGGGTAATGTAACCCCTCACTCCATGTTCTGTTTTATTGTGTACCTACCACTTTTCATATTTTCAATATGGGTTGTATTTTTGGCCAGATTTTGTGTATCTTTGGCTGAGGTTGTATGTGCGGGTAATGTAACCCCTCACTCCATGTTCTGTTTTATTGTGTACCTACCACTTTTCATATTTTCAATATGGGTTGTATTTTTGGCCAGATTTTGTGTATCTTTGGCTGAGGTTGTATGTGCGGGTAATGTAACCCCTCACTCCATGTTCTGTTTTATTGTGTACCTACCACTTTTCATATTTTCAATATGGGTTGTATTTTTGGCCAGATTTTGTGTATCTTTGGCTGAGGTTGTATGTGCGGGTAATGTAACCCCTCACTCCATGTTCTGTTTTATTGTGTACCTACCACTTTTCATATTTTCAATATGGGTTGTATTTTTGGCCAGATTTTGTGTATCTTTGGCTGAGGTTGTATGTGCGGGTAATGTAACCCCTCACTCCATGTTCTGTTTTATTGTGTACCTACCACTTTTCATATTTTCAATATGGGTTGTATTTTTGGCCAGATTTTGTGTATCTTTGGCTGAGGTTGTATGTGCGGGTAATGTAACCCCTCACTCCATGTTCTGTTTTATTGTGTACCTACCACTTTTCATATTTTCAATATGGGTTGTATTTTTGGCCAGATTTTGTGTATCTTTGGCTGAGGTTGTATGTGCGGGTAATGTAACCCCTCACTCCATGTTCTGTTTTATTGTGTACCTACCACTTTTCATATTTTCAATATGGGTTGTATTTTTGGCCAGATTTTGTGTATCTTTGGCTGAGGTTGTATGTGCGGGTAATGTAACCCCTCACTCCATGTTCTGTTTTATTGTGTACCTACCACTTTTCATATTTTCAATATGGGTTGTATTTTTGGCCAGATTTTGTGTATCTTTGGCTGAGGTTGTATGTGCGGGTAATGTAACCCCTCACTCCATGTTCTGTTTTATTGTGTACCTACCACTTTTCATATTTTCAATATGGGTTGTATTTTTGGCCAGATTTTGTGTATCTTTGGCTGAGGTTGTATGTGCGGGTAATGTAACCCCTCACTCCATGTTCTGTTTTATTGTGTACCTACCACTTTTCATATTTTCAATATGGGTTGTATTTTTGGCCAGATTTTGTGTATCTTTGGCTGAGGTTGTATGTGCGGGTAACATCTCACTACATGATTTTTTTTATTGTGTACCTACCACTTTTCATATTTTCAATATGGGTTGTATTTTTGGCCAGATTTTGTGTATCTTTGGCTGAGGTTGTATGTGCGGGTAACATCTCACTACATGATTTTTTTTATTGTGTACCTACCACTTTTCATATTTTCAATATGGGTTGTATTTTTGGCCAGATTTTGTGTATCTTTGGCTGAGGTTGTATGTGCGGGTAACATCTCACTACATGATTTTTTTTATTGTGTACCTACCACTTTTCATATTTTCAATATGGGTTGTATTTTTGGCCAGATTTTGTGTATCTTTGGCTGAGGTTGTATGTGCGGGTAACATCTCACTACATGATTTTTTTTATTGTGTACCTACCACTTTTCATATTTTCAATATGGGTTGTATTTTTGGCCAGATTTTGTGTATCTTTGGCTGAGGTTGTATGTGCGGGTAACATCTCACTACATGATTTTTTTTATTGTGTACCTACCACTTTTCATATTTTCAATATGGGTTGTATTTTTGGCCAGATTTTGTGTATCTTTGGCTGAGGTTGTATGTGCGGGTAACATCTCACTACATGATTTTTTTTATTGTGTACCTACCACTTTTCATATTTTCAATATGGGTTGTATTTTTGGCCAGATTTTGTGTATCTTTGGCTGAGGTTGTATGTGCGGGTAACATCTCACTACATGATTTTTTTTATTGTGTACCTACCACTTTTCATATTTTCAATATGGGTTGTATTTTTGGCCAGATTTTGTGTATCTTTGGCTGAGGTTGTATGTGCGGGTAACATCTCACTACATGATTTTTTTTATTGTGTACCTACCACTTTTCATATTTTCAATATGGGTTGTATTTTTGGCCAGATTTTGTGTATCTTTGGCTGAGGTTGTATGTGCGGGTAACATCTCACTACATGATTTTTTTTATTGTGTACCTACCACTTTTCATATTTTCAATATGGGTTGTATTTTTGGCCAGATTTTGTGTATCTTTGGCTGAGGTTGTATGTGCGGGTAACATCTCACTACATGATTTTTTTTATTGTGTACCTACCACTTTTCATATTTTCAATATGGGTTGTATTTTTGGCCAGATTTTGTGTATCTTTGGCTGAGGTTGTATGTGCGGGTAACATCTCACTACATGATTTTTTTTATTGTGTACCTACCACTTTTCATATTTTCAATATGGGTTGTATTTTTGGCCAGATTTTGTGTATCTTTGGCTGAGGTTGTATGTGCGGGTAACATCTCACTACATGATTTTTTTTATTGTGTACCTACCACTTTTCATATTTTCAATATGGGTTGTATTTTTGGCCAGATTTTGTGTATCTTTGGCTGAGGTTGTATGTGCGGGTAACATCTCACTACATGATTTTTTTTATTGTGTACCTACCACTTTTCATATTTTCAATATGGGTTGTATTTTTGGCCAGATTTTGTGTATCTTTGGCTGAGGTTGTATGTGCGGGTAACATCTCACTACATGATTTTTTTTATTGTGTACCTACCACTTTTCATATTTTCAATATGGGTTGTATTTTTGGCCAGATTTTGTGTATCTTTGGCTGAGGTTGTATGTGCGGGTAACATCTCACTACATGATTTTTTTTTATTGTGTACCTACCACTTTTCATATTTTGTATTATGCATGTAATTGATTGCATTTTTGGCCAGATGTTTTTGATCTTTGGCCGAGGGTGTATTTCTTTATTGTGTATAGACCACTTTCCATATGTTTAACATTGACTACTATTTTTGGCCAGATGTTGTAGATTTTGACCTGATGGTGTATGTGCTGGCACATTGTTAATCTCTCATTTAATGTTTGTTTTTATTTTGTACCTACCAATAATTATTTTTAATATTGATTGCATTTTGGGCCGGATATTGTGTATTTTGGGCTGAGGGTGTATGTGCTGGCAAACTCTCATTCTAAGTTTTTCTTTATTGTGTACCTACCACTTTTCATATTTGTAGTATAATTCGTCGCGCGTACCACGAACCGACCTAACTGACAAAAATCACACACTTTTGCAAAATATTTTTTTTACAAATTATTAATATACTCATTACTGTTAACATTTTCAGCAAGTTTCAGAACTAAATACGTAGTAGTTTTGTAATTACACTAATTACTAAAAACGACGTATCACTAGATTTGCCGTTTTGTCTTTTCACAAAGTGACCTATCTAGATACGCCACTTTACCAATGATGTACTATGCGCTACAGCGCGCGCAGTTCGGGCGCGCGTGTAAAATTTGCGTACCACAAACTGACCTAACTCAAAGCGTGGTATTTTCACAAAGTGACCTAACTAGATACGTCTCTATTATGCATTGGTTTGTACACGGCGCTCTGCGGGCAAAACTCGGATTTTAATTTTCACAAAGTGACCTATCTGTTTAGGTATTATTTACTAATTAAAATAGTTGCGGGGATTAAATGAAATTTACAGTTCTGTATTAATAAAGTAGTCGGCTTTATTTTTGTCTTAAAAAATTGTATACAAATAGTTAGCAGAACCCGAAACAGCAGTTTGAAAAATAGTGCAACTTCATTCGTGATTTTCTCCAAACATGTTTTTTTATACTGTGTACGAGTTAGGTCGGTTCGTGGTACGCGCGACGAATTGATTGCCTTTTTGGCCAGATGTTTTGGATCTTTGGCTGAGGGTGTATGTGCTGGTTAACCTCTAATTCCATGTTGTTTTTATTTTGCACCTACATGTACCACTTTTCATATTTTTGTGACATTTTTTTGTTGTGCAGCTTTCTTCTCGTTCAACATTGATATCCATTAACTGGAATCTTTTCCCTGGTTCATAGGGCTTGCTGTAAAAATGTCTCTTGCTTTTTGATTAGTCTCTGTTTGTAAAGCACCTTGAGGCATGATATTGCTCCAACTTTATTAGGATTTTTTATTGTTTCGCCTTCATAAAAAGCAGTAAAATTGTTATTAAATAGCCTATAAAGTCCACGGGCTAAAAATCATGCCTGATAAAGATACTGTATATTTAAGTATTGTGATTATTAGTAATATTATGCACCATCAAAATTTGTCTACCCACGTCAAATAATACAACGTGGACACCGGTAAGATTTACCCATTGGAATGCTACCCATGAGACAGTTTTAGTTTTTTTAGAAGATCGGTACTGGTGTAAACATTACAACCAGTGATCTTCCAGATTGTTTTTATTTAATCCCTCCGGTTTGGAATGCTACCCATGAGACAGTTTTAGTTTTTTTAGAAGATCGGTACTGGTGTAAACATTACAACCAGTGATCTTCCAGATTGTTTTTATTTAATCCCTCCGGTTTGGAATGCTACCCATGAGACAGTTTTAGTTTTTTTAGAAGATCGGTACTGGTGTAAACATTACAACCAGTGATCTTCCAGATTGTTTTTATTTAATCCCTCCGGTTTGGAATGCTACCCATGAGACAGTTTTAGTTTTTTTAGAAGATCGGTACTGGTGTAAACATTACAACCAGTGATCTTCCAGATTGTTTTTATTTAATCCCTCCGGTTTGACCCGGGAGCATGCTTGTGTGGGAACTTGATCTTCTTCCTCTCCCTCATGTTAAGTCTAAGTCTATTGTCTCCATTTTTCCTGTTTTACTATGTGTGGGACAACATGCTTCCGAGCATCAGTAATTTAGTTTACTTTGTTGTCCCTGACCCCCATAGTATTGTTTGGTCCTTTTGTCGAGTAGTTTTCTTGTGTCCTTCCCCAGATTAACTTCTTATACATGCATAATAATAATAATAATAATACATTTATATAGCGCCAAATCTATTTTTGTAAAATGCTCTAAGGCGCTTCACAAAAAGGCATAAAAAGTACATAAAGCACAAAGATGATAAGCATTTAAAAAGGTACAAGTAAATTACAAAAAATTACAATTGAAAAATACAAAGATAATAAAATCCCACCGAAAACACAAGTCGACAGTAATGACCACAATATAGTTACAGTTAAAACCTAAGAGATTGCTCAAAAGCTTTCTTAAAAAAGTGTGTTTTAAGTTTAGATTTAAAAAGATTTACAGTCTGCGCTTCTCGAATAGAGACATCCAGGTCATTCCACATTTTAGGGGCAATAGCAGAAAAAGCCCTATCTCCCATAGTGCATAACCTAGTACTAACACGCTGCAGTCTAGTCCTATCACATGAAAGTCTAGTAGTTCTGGAGGAACTAGACGTGTGTAAAAGATCAACAAGATACTGGGGTCCAATACCATTAATACATTTAAAAACTAAAAGACACAATTTATATATAATTCTAAATTTGACTGGAAGCCAATGCAGCTTCATTAGCACAGGAGTAATGTGATCAGATTTTTTCGTGCCTGTGAGAACTCGGGCAGCACAGTTTTGCACACGTTGTAAAGGAACAAGTGAGGACTGTGGGAGACCAGCCAGTAGGGCGTTGCAGTAGTCAATCCTAGACATAACTAACATAGTAATCAACTGTTCCCCTCATAGGCTCATTTTCATTGTTCTCTCTATTTGCCCTCACGTCATCAGAATTTGTTATATATTTGTTTTACTTATTTATTTACTTATTTGTTTATTTGTTCAGTTATTTATTTATTTTATTTTATTTTATATTATTTTGTTTGTTTATTTATTTATTTATTTATTTAATTCCTTTTTAATTTATTGACTGATTGATTGATTGATTGATTGATTGATTGATTTTTTATTTTTTTATATTTTTATATTTTTTTCTCATAATGTTTTGTTGCTTTGTCGTTTCTGTTCGGGTTTTTTCCCCTCCGTTATTGCATTGTATTGTATTTTCTGTACTTGTACTGTTGAGGTCGAATAAATAATAATAATAAAAAGATTAAACGAAAAGGTTGCGTCTTAATTAACCCTTTAGAGACCATAGCGGCCACAAGCGGCTTGTACCAAAACGCCCACAGCGGCCGCAAAGTTTAACCTACTTCTATTCACATAAAGAGGTCAAAGTAAAGGTCATGGCAACATATGAAATTTTCAGATGTAGTATGTTGACATAGTATCCCAATTTCTAAACAAGAAACTAAATTTTCTCTTTCATTTTATCTATGTTGACATTTTTACTGACAAAATTTCAATAAAGAAATTAACAATATTAGCAATGTCTGGGCGTTTTGTGATGATTATATGGAAATGAATGGTCTCTAAAGGGTTAAGCATCTACAGCTACGGGTATGACCGCTGGCTGCAACAACCACATTGAAATATAGGACTTTACAACGGTCCGTCCCAAACCACTGCCTGTGGCATTGATTCAGACACAGCCTAACGCCGTCTTGGTTTTAATTGCAGGCTCAATATATGGAGTTCTTCAACTATTTTCCGGCCCACTGGTGGTAAGTCTTTGATTGATTCAGATTTAAAAGTTTGAACAAAGACAAATTTACTAGAGTGGGATTTGAACCAACGACCTCCGGATTAACGTGCCGGCACTCTACCAACAGAGCTATCTAGTCCTATGTTGGCGGTCTCCCTTTTTGTCAATATCTTTGTTCGGGGGTGCCAGTCAGAAGCCATTCAACCGTAAACTGCCGTGTAGCCGGGGTTCACACCCAAGTATACGATACAACCTGGGAAGCAGCAGCCAGGGGATCACCTTAAGGGGATGCGACTGATTGATTATGTCACATTCTGAATGGAGTTGAGAAGAAAAAGGAAAAAATGTCAATTTTCTCTGACAAACTGGGATGATAACAAGAAGTACATGATTCAAACCTAACCTTGACAAATCGTCTGCTCAGAACTATATGGTCATTAACAGGAATTTCAAATTCGTAATGATCAAAAGGTCATTGAATGAAAAGTGCGTATAGTTTGAAAAACAAAAATCACAATCAACAAATAAATGTTTTACTTAGAAAATAAATATTTCTTTTTGCCAAACAAATACTTTGAAGTCCACTCTTGATCAATAAACTCCATTTACCAGGAGCTCCAAAATAGGCAAAAGCAATGTTATGAAACCCAAACAAATTGCACTAATGAGCAGACGAAATGCTCTAACACTTAAAAGTGTTATAAGGGTATCAGGTTTCCCTGCCTTTCGCCCCTTTAGATCCCGGTTCGAATCCCACCTCAGACCAGAGCCTTGCATGTTGATTGGGTTTTCAGTTCCTACCTGATTGCGTGGGTTTCCCTCAATGGGGTTTCCCTCCCACATCTTCTTGTTTCCTAGGCATCCTGTTATTGGCGCTAACTGTGCTGTTGGATGTGTGTAAAGCAATGTATACTTAGTACTTTCCTGAGTCCTGTGAAAAAATCCACAAGCAAATTACTCGGGTAGGACTCGAACTCACGAGGGTAAAACAAATAATATTCTTTATCGCGATGCAAATTTAACATCTATTTAATTGTTGCAGTACCCGCTGCTAGGATATAGGATTCGAACTGCCTCTAGCCACCAGGAAATCTCGTTAGTCTAGTTGGTAAGACACTAGCCTTTAGTCAAGGCGCACCGCGGCACCCCAGCCCAGATACCACGCACGAAAAAAGACCAGCGCGAGCGGCGAAGCCGCGAAGCGCCTTTACCAACTCGTTTTTTTGCTACCGATTTTGGTAGGAGAAATGTATGAATAATGCATTAGCTTGCTTTGATGTTGGCCAATAAGAAGACACAATTACTTGCTTGACACAGATGCAAGAACAATGCAGGGAGATTTGTACACACGTCCACGCACGGCACGCGTAACAAGATACCTAACTGCCATGGAATGGCTGCTGTGTGTGCTGAGCTGTGAATGATTATCTCAGATAAACAGTGTCCGATTTCCTTCAATATGTTGTGGTTATACTTGGTTGTATCATTCCATACCCAAGTAATTATGAAGGCTAAATAAATACTCTATCAGTTAAACATTGTGTTTTGTGAAGAATACTGCTAAAATCATAAGAAACATTCACAGGAAAATTTTCAGTGGAAACTCTTCGAGCCTTCAGAGTCAACGTACAGTTATACAGGCTAGGTATTCAAATACAGCGTGCTGTCGTTGGGACGTGGGTGGTCTAGTGCACTATCCCCGGGGGACTTATTTTGGTATGGCGACAGGCTGTTTCGTACTTTGACGGAACGAAACTCGCATTTCTAGTTGGAAATAACGACAAAAATTGCTTGGAAATTTAAGGAAGCAATTGTCAAATTGTACTATTTTATGTTAACGAATGTCAAATTAAAAAAATATTTGCGAAGCAGTATTACCCATCTCAATATATAGAAGAGTCCAATATCTAACTGACGGTGATTGGTTACAAGAAATAGCATATATAAATATTTCATGGTCATGAATAACTTTAGCAAAACGAGCTGGTCTTTTTCGTGCGTGATATCCGGGCTGGGGGTGCCGCGGTGCGCCTTGACTAAAGGCTAGTAAGACACCTGCTCTAGAATGGCAAAGGTTGTGGTTTTGAATCACACCTGAGTAATATGCCTGGGGATTTTTTTCACAGGACTCAGGGAAAGTACCTGAGTCCTGTGAACAAAATCCACAGGGTATACTGGGTATACATTGCTTTACACACATCAATGTAAGAGTAACTTCAAAAATAAATAATATTCTTTAGCTGTGATGCAAATTTAACATCTATTAATTTTGCTGTTATTGTTATGATGTTTTGTGCGATGACATTCATTGTCTTCCCTTAAAATCTTGCCTTCAAAGCATCTAGAAATTTCCCTGAGGTATTTCTGCTCTTGTTTTTCTCAGGGTCGATTAAGCGATATCTTTGGAAGGAGGAGGATTCTTTTGGTTTGTCTTTTTATGTCGGCTGTTGGCTACTCCATCAATATCTTTGCTGTCTCCGTCTTCATCCTCATTTTTGCAAGAATACCACTTGGTAAGGTTTCAATTTTTTTTACTTTGAGAGCCGAGGAGGATCCGGAGAGTCGCACTAAGAAAAATATTTGCAATTAATTTTTATTTAAACAGCTGTTGCAAACTGCTTACCAACCAATATGACCTGCGGCATAATGCAAAAAGTGGTAGTAGTGTTCAGCCAAATGTTAGTTCAAACACCTGAGGACCCATCAAGTGCCACGACCAGGACTCGAACCCACACTCTGCTGATCAGAAATGCCAGAGCTTGAGTCCGGTGCTCTTAACCACTCGGCCACGACACGCCGTAACAGTACAGTATTTTTGCACCAATTAGGTGACATGGCTCATTGGCTGTTACCAGCAAACTTGATTGATGTTTAATAAGGAATAGGTGGCGTGTCGTGGCCGAGCGGATAAGAACACCGAACTCAAGCTCTGGTGTTTCTGATCATTAGAGTGTGGGTTCGAATCCCAGTCGTGACACTTGTGTCCTTAAGCAAGACACTTAACCACACGCTTCGTCCTTCGGATGGGACGTAAAGCCGTAGGTCCCGTGTGTTGTGTAATGCACGTAAAAGAACCCAGTGCACTTATCGTAAAGAGAAGGGGTTCGCCCCGGTGTTCCTGGTTTGATTGGCTGCATATTGCGCCACAGCACCTTATAAACCATAGCACCTTATAAACCATTGCATGGTGCTTGGCAAAGAAATATACTGAGCGCTTTGAGACACCCATCAGGAGTATAAAGCGCTATATAAGAACTGCATATTTATTAATTAATTATAGGTTTGCTGTGACACTGTGCTACTTTTCTTTTTTGAATATGTGTGGTTCTGAGATATACCATGTCCGATATGTGGCACAGGGATCCCCCCCTTCCTCAAATGCTCCTATACTCTAGCACACTCTTCTCCTCTTGTACAGAAGTACACCCACCCACCCCCCCCCCCCCCCCCTCCCTCCTGAAAAATTCCTGAGATTCACAGAATACACAATGGGAGGGGGGGGGGGTACTATATGACTCAAATCAAGCACCAAATGTTCTGAGAGGAGTTAATGCTCTTTTCATTGTTGGACTGATTATTAGTTATCAATCTTCACAAGTATGTTTATTATTTGCATCTAACGTTACTTAATCTCCTTCACCCACACTGTTCCCAAAAGGCATTTTCAAACACGGCTTAACCACCGTCAGAGCCTTCCTCGCTGAGATCACCCCGAAGAGAGAGCGCCCTCTTGTGTTTGGCAGATTCAACGCCATAGCCAATGTAGGCTTCATCATTGGCCCGCTCTGTGGAGGTCATCTAGCCGAGTACAATGAAGGTTTCTATCATGTTGCCAAGTGCACGTCCGCCATCTTTTTTCTCAATCTATGTAAGTAGAAGAGTAGAGCTGTAGAATCATTGTTGAGTTACTAATCTAGAATCTAAAGGTCCTATGAAGGAAATGTTTGTCCAGTTCACACACAATGTATGCACTTACTAACCTATAAATGCAGGTTTGTTCAAATTTCATAGGAAGCTTATATTGCAAAAACAAACTGAAATTAAGGTTGAAACCCGCACCCCTAAAAGGAGACAGTTTCATGGCATTTAGGAACATGGGAAATGTCCATATTGGACGGTCGCCTGTCCAATGTTAAACTTGGGAGCGTTACGGCAGTAAATGCATGGCAAAATAATGGATGGCAAAAAACTTGCACCAATCAAATCACAAGGATCAGTGTGTGCGGTATATAAACCGAAATGCTTGATGTTTTGAAAGCTATGGCCTTTTTTGAAACGGCTGCTTAGGCTTGGAGGCTTAGGCTCTGTCTGTCTGTTGGAAGCCCTGTACTGAAAGCGCCTGTTTCCAAATACCTGATGGAGCCTAAGCTTGAACCCAAGGGCCTATGTTGTCCATCGCAATCAGGGAAAAAAATAAAATAAAAATTCCCGAGGGACAAATATCTTACCTAGTCTGATCTTCGTAATGAGTAAGCTTGAAGGTTATCGCGCCTTTATTGTTTGCATTTGCGGACTCTGTTTGGAATCATGCCCAGTGCATACTATAATAATTATTATAAAAGTGGTTTCTTGTGTAGCGCTCAAATCCATCACTCTGTGACGATTTTTGTATTCAGGGTGTCTGACATAAGAGGACAATTTTGTTAACAAAGGCCCATAGGTGTAGTGTGGTCCCATTATGTCTTTACTGCTAATTTGGGCTGTCGAGTTGGTTCGAATCCCACTGGGGGCACTATGTGGATTGGGATTTTAGTTCCTACCTGATTGTGTTGGTTTTCCCTGGAATAACTCAATGGGGTTTTCCTCCCAGATCTAAAACTGAAACTTCCTTCTTTGTCTTCTCTCCATGGGATTCTTGGCTAGTATAATCATGAAGTTTGCTTTTCTGAGAATCTTTAGTTACACAGCCAGAATTAATACATTTAAGATTAATTAATAGATAAATAAATCTGTTAACAACTGCCACCACCAAATTCTCATTCATGCTCAATCAAACCCGTACCATACCCATTTCACCCCCAGTGTTAGTCTACATCTTGGTTCGTCCAAGACACGTATCCACCTTGGAAAGGACCAAATCAATCGTTGCTTTCACCCAGGAGTCTGGCGTTGACATCAAGGACAACTTCTTTCAGACCTTCAAGGACATCTTAAGATCCAGTGGGGATCTCCTTGTCTTACGTCTACTCATTGGACTCTCGATCATGTTGTATCGAAACAATTTTATACTGATCATGGAGGAGCGGTTTAACACCACGCCCAAAGCCACTGGATTTTTGATCAGTTATGGCGCCTTCATTGGTGTCATATCGGGAGTATTCGTCGGCAAAATCGTTGAGTTGTACGGTGACATGTCAAAACTGCTCCTGCACTCAAACAACCTCTTAATCATAACGATGATGGGGCTCACATTCGCGCCTAGTATCTCCGCGGTCGCTTTCTTCTTAACGCTGCTCTCAGTGAGTAACCCCATTTCACGGGTTTGCATCACGGATATAATGATTAGGAGAGGGAAGCTGAACAATACCGGCGCTCTTCTCGGGATCAGTCAATCCGTGGCGTCCGTGTCGCGATCGGTGTCTCCGTTAATTAGCGGGTTGATGTTCTCAATCAGTCCGCAAGCCCCAGCAGCGGCTGGGCTCCTCCTAGCCATTACTGCAACTGCTTTGTTGATCATTAAACGTCCCGATGAGAGAGAGGTGGATATCAAGGCAAAGGAGTCATGACTACTGGCATTGATTCAAAGACGTTGTTCAAAGAAATCAACTATTAGTCTAGCATAAACCTTTCTTTCTTTTTGACCACCTTAAGGTGACCCCCTGGCTGCCGCTTCCCAGGTTATAAAGAAATTGGCAAAATAGGGAGACCGCCAACATAGAGCTAGATAGCTCAGCAGTTGGTAGAGCGCCGGCACGTCAATTTTTCTTTGTTGAATCCCAAATCTTTAAAAAAATTACCGTCAGTTTCCCTTGTGCTTTATAACTTGAAATTTAAATTCAACTGCCTCATTGTTACGGTTAATACACACCCATGTTACCACACTCCTAGTGTGTTTTCCTAATCCTCACCCTAACCTCTAACCCTAACTCTAACCTCAAACCCAAGTGTATAAATCACGAGGGGGGTTTCTGGGGACAAAGGGGTGTCAGAATATTGAGCAGTCACCATTGCAACTTCTTGCTCAGCAGGCGAACCCCTTTCCTTTTGCAAGAATTACATTTCTACCTCTCACACGAGAGGGCCATATCTTTTACATACGAAAAGGGCTGAACTGTGTCAACTCAGTTTATCATCTGTTGTACAGAATTATGGTCAGTGTTTGTATAATGATGAAAACACAATTAAGTGTACCACTTTGCATCTGCCACTGGGGCCCTTTTTAATGTAAGGAGAATGCCCTCTCATGCGAGTGGTAGAAAATACCTCTAGGAGAGGTAAAGGGTTTTGTCAGTTGAACCAGAGCAAGGGTCGAATTTGGTGTAAAATTCCACATGACTGCAGGGCTTGTAGCTCAAAATGTTTACTGGACCACAATCTATTTTACAAGACCAGAATTTTCTTAACAGTTTAACATATAAATTGTTTTTTATTTGGACAAGCACTCAGAGATGACTTGTCTCATTTGTCTTATGGGTTAGTATATTGTGATACTCAGTGGTATTGTATTTACCTTTGCAGACTCAAAGTCAGCATTTGGACATAATTCCTTTCTGTTTAAAAGGTATTTCACGGTGAGGTATTATTATTCAAATGAAAAACACAAGACTGCTGGACTTGGCGGGTCATGAGATTACTGGCCCGGGGCTAAAATCACTGGCCTCGGTCCAGTGTCGAATTTGAGCCCTGCGCAGAGATACACAATGAAGTTACAATTAGACAGATGATTCTAATTTAAATTGGTGAATGGTGATTACTACTTTGTTTCTTCAGCTCCTCACTCCTCTATCTGTGACAGTCTCTGAATGATCTCCGGTTGGAAATGTAATCATTTCTAAATCTTTTGTTTATTATTAATTTTCATTCCAGAATAAAATTGTACACTACCATGCGGCTCGCCTGTATGGTCAGCCAATGAGTTTAAGTACAATATTTAGTCTACTGATTATTCCATATCATGAAATCAGCTCATTGGAAAGTACTTGAATGAATTACTGAAATATTAATGTTGTTATTTCATATACTGAGATATACAAGAATTATATTTTCATCTATTAATTATTGTTATTTTACACGTAATTTTGTATTTTCATTGAACAGTTTTCTTCAGAAGCAATACTGGTTTTGGTGCAATTGGCAGTATTTTTGACCGCATAAGCGCATGTGAACTGAATTAACGCAATGTAAAACAAGTAAATGGAACTATCTTTATTTCACTGTTATTATTATTAAATTTGTATTACTATTTCATTGTTATTAGTATTTTGATTGCCTGTATTTGGCCGTTGCTACAAGAAACAAACAAGCAGTCAAGATAAGAACCCACGACCTTTGCCATTTAAGAGCAGGGCCCAATTTCATAGAGCTACTCAGCTTAAGCACAAAATACTTTGCACAACAAAATTGCGCTTACCAGAATAAGGTTGCCAGCCAAACTACCACGCCTAATGCACAATTTGTGACTGGTTTCCTGCTCATTTCTGCTTAGCAGAAATTGGTCCCTGATGTCTTACCACTAGATCGCCAAGCCTGCCCGGTAGCTAGAGGGCACTTGGAATCCTATGTTTCAGCAGCGGATACTGATTATTAAAAGATGTGGAGTTCTTGTTTTTCAACTCTAAGCTGGGGAAAAATCTTCAGCAATATTTGATTGTTCCACAAAGGTTCAAGAGAACCATTTTGTGAAATGTCAGGCAGTCTTTCAACTCAGCAAACATAGACTTTGCAACTTATAAAAAATATTTTGAGTTAATACTAAAAGTAATGTGTTATAAACTGTTTGAGCATTTTTTTATTTTTTTAAAATTAATTTATTTATCTCAATGCCTACCAAACCTTGCTTAGCATCTCTTTAATACAGATCTGATTTTTATTTTGAGTAATGGAATATGTCCACACTTTGGTGTTTGTTTTTTTAGTTTTTAGGTGATTTCTGAAGGCCCAATGCAAAGCATTGGTTTGGCTGGTCAATTTTAATTAACTCTTGTTGACTTTTTGATGAATTTTTGCCAAACCCTTTCAGAAAGGATGACAAAGACAACATTTTGTCTATAAGTAAGCATGTTTTGATAAACTATACAATGAACAACTCACTGTGAACTATTAGTTAGGCCTAATTATGAATGGTTTTTGTAAAGTTGAAGATACTATAAAATACCCTGTTACATAATAGATAGTTCCCAGTAGACGCCATCTTTACGGGCAAATCGCATTTTGGTTTGCAGGTGCGCCAAGCGCTCAAATTATTAACACAGCCGCGTTGTTCACTAACCAATCATGCAATGAGTTTTGTGAAATGTGCGCGTGCTGCACGCCGTTCTCACGCGTAACGCGGGACTGTGTGTTCCAAATTGCCCGTAAAGATGGCCGATTTACGTCATATTGCAACCTATCTATTGTCAGCTGGTTGTGTGTGACAGCTTGAAGCCTTGTATTTTTCTTGTCAGTGTTTGTTTATATCTTAGTTCATCATAAAGACTCTAAACAGAACGAGAAGACTTTATCGGAGGCAGCATTTAGTGGAGATGTTCTCGGCGGCCTCACGGAGAAGAGCTTCTTTCAAGCCTTTGGGGAGATGTTCAAGTCCAGCGGGGATCTTCTCCTGATACGATTCCTCATCAAGTTCTCCATCATGATGTACTACAACAACTTCACTCTCATCCTGGAGGAGAGGTTCCACACCACGCCCAAAGTCAACGGCTGGCTGATGAGCTACAATGCCCTCACAGGGGCGCTCAGTGGGTTAGTCGTCGGAAAATTGTCCAAGTTCTACGACAACCTGTCCAAACTTGTACGTCACTTGAGTTTCTCTTTGGTGATATGCCTGTTTGGGTTGATGACATCTTCTAGTCTTTCACTCATCGTATTCTGGGGTCTGTTCTGTCAATAACCTGTCAGGTTTTGCGGGTTATGATGGATCTTGTCATTCGGCGTGGGAGGGTGAACAACACTGGAGCTCTGCTTGGGATCAATCAGTCCGTGGCGTCTGTGTCTCGATCAGTCTCGCCGTTTCTTAGTGGGGTGATGTTGGAGGTTGGACCCCAAGCCCCCCGAGCGACGGGGGTGGTTTGTGCCGCCGCTGTGACTGTATTTTAAGTCGTATGGTAAAGGACTCAATTGGCAAGTGAAAGTGTTGTGTGTACCACTGCTTTTCTTTTCTTCATTTAGTTTAAAATTTCGTTTTTACAAACCTAAAGTATTTTTTGTATTTTGAAATTTTTGTTTTATTTTAATGTCAATAGAACTTTAAAGTGTTTATATAATTAGCTTTCATTTGTAAAACTTTCATATATTTTTATAAAGTGGTAGTATTTAAAGGTATCTTTATTCAAATCTATATTTTGAGGTATGTGTTAATATTTTTATAAATTTGTAGAATACTACATTTTTATAAAAGAATGGGAAAGTTTGTAAAAAATTGACTTTATTCTCACTTTTAATTCAACTCTTTATTTTGATGAAATGTTTGTTAATATTTTATTGTAGAATAAGTCATGTTTATATAAGAATGTTCTATTAGAATGGTTATGAAAGACAGTCTTGTTTTTCTTAAAACATGACTTTTTTTCTCAAACAAAATATAATTGATATCACTGATATGATAACATTTTGAGTAATTTTGTGTTTGGATGTATTTGTGAGTTCTTCACCCGAAGTCCTAGTAATTTCATTGACACAGAAAAAATACCCGCCCCAAAAAGGTCACTTCTTAGAACATGTACAAAACTTAACAGCCTGGATGCGCTGCGACGAGTTGTCTCTTTTTAGCTCCAAGTAAAATTGTAAATTTAAAATGCAATTCGGTAGTAGGACCGCAAATGTTTGAATGTTTTTAAAATAAACTATAAACCATAAACCAAGTGAGAGAAGAGAATTGAAATTGCAGGAGGGGGGCTTCATCCAACAAGAGATAATTGATTACAGCCTGATGATGATGCTGTTGAAAGGGATGCTGCTGATGGGGATGCTGCTTATGATGATGGGGATGTGGATGCTGCTGATGCGGATGCTGCTTATGATGATGGTGAGGGGAGGCTGCTGATGCGGATGCTGCTTATGATGATGGGGATGCTGCTTATGATGATGGGGATGTGGATGCTGCTGATGCGGATGCTGCTTATGATGATGGGGATGCTGCTTATGATGATGGGGATGTGGATGCTGCTGATGCGGATGCTGCTTATGATGATGGGGATGCTGCTTATGATGATGGGGATGTGGATGCTGCTGATGCGGATGCTGCTTATGATGATGGGGATGTGGATGCTGCTGATGGGGATGCTGCTTATGATGATGGGGATGTGGATGCTGCTGATGGGGATGCTGCTTATGATGATGGTGATGGGAGGCTGCTGATGGGGATGCTGCTTATGATGATGGGGATGTGGATGCTGCTGATGCGGATGCTGCTTATGATGATGGGGATGCTGCTTATGATGATGGGGATGTGGATGCTGCTGATGGGGATGCTGCTTATGATGATGGGGATGTGGATGCTGCTGATGGGGATGCTGCTTATGATGATGGGGATGTGGATGCTGCTGATGGGGATGCTGCTTATGATGATGGGGATGTGGATGCTGCTGATGGGGATGCTGCTTATGATGATGGGGATGGGATGCTGATGATAGGGATGCAGCTTATGATGCTGATGCTGCTTATGATGATGGGGATAGGATGCTGCTGATGCGGATGCTGTTTATGATGATGGGGATGATGGGGATGATGGGGAAGCTGCTTATGATGATGGGGATGGGGATGCTGCTTATGATGCTGATGCTGCTTATGATGATGGGGATGCTGCTTATGATGATGGGGATGTGGATGCTGCTGATGGGGATGCTGCTTATGATGATGGGGATGTGGATGCTGCTGATGGGGATGCTGCTTATGATGATGGTGAGGGGAGGCTGCTGATGGGGATGCTGCTTATGATGATGGGGATGTGGATGCTGCTGATGGGGATGCTGCTTATGATGATGGTGAGGGGAGGCTGCTGATGGGGATGCTGCTTATGATGATGGGGATGTGGATGCTGCTGATGGGGATGCTGCTTATGATGCTGATGCTGCTTATGATGCTGATGCTGCTTATGATGATGGGGATGGGATGCTACTGATGCGGATGCTGCTTATGATGATGGGGATGGGAACACTGCTGATGGAGATGCTGCTTATACTGATTCTGATGCTGCTGATGGTGATGGGGATGCTGCTGATGGGGATGGGGATGCTGCTGATGGGGATGGGATTGCTGCTGATGCTGATGCTGCTGATTGGGGGGGTGGGTGTTGGGGACTGGGGATGGCAATGAATTATTAGCCGATAGAGAGGAGCAATCTGGTTTGAAGAGCATAATACCGCCCTGTCTTTAATTTGTTTTAAACGTAAATTTCACCAAACAAAAAGCGAAAAGAGGAGTTTCCCTTCAACCTCATTTTCATTTTAATGTAAAAAAAAAACCCACCACAAGATTAATAGATCCAGATGAAAATAAATTAGGCAGACGGGGAGACAGGATGAGTTTCGTTTCCTCAGTTTTGGGGTTCGTTTTTTATCTTATTATTTTTTCGTTTTCAGGTTTCTCTTGCTGTTTTAATTTTGAAACTACAACTGATTTCCGGCACGCTGTCTGAATAATCCCTTTCTTTCACGCGCAATCCGATTCAGAATCCGGAGTCTTTAAAGGGACTACAGCATTGCGCATGTGTGTTTAAATGAATATTCATGGTGAGAAAGACCGGAGACTCGCAGGAGGAAAACTTACTCTGGCATATAGATTTAATTTGCAGAGAAGAATTTAACAGTGAACCAATTGGAAGCAGTTTTCGTGACATGGTTATTTTAAGCAAATATTAGCTGCGATGAGTAAATGTTATGCCCATTTTTGTTGAGGAGGGGTGGTAGGTTATGACCATGTGAAATCCCGATGATTTTCACAGCCGTAGCTGTAGCCGTATAGCTGTAGATTCAGATACAGCCACATTGCATGGTTGACAAACAAGATGGCCGCCAATTAATGAAAGGTTGATGATGAAGTAGCCTCCTAGGCCTAATGTCAGCACATGGAGGTATAGAAACAGTTTTTCACGGATGTTCTCGTGAACCTGAGAGAGAGAAATGTCAGCTCATGTACCCGGGATTATAATTTTCTTCTTTCCTCATCGGAAATTATTTCAGGCATTCCAAGGAACTCTGAGTGTACCGCATGGGAAGTAGAAAGTAGGCCTGTCTCCTTGCTCTATATATCTTAGATGGAGTGTAAGAGAGTAATATTAATGATGATGAAAAGAAATTTGGACCGAAAGGCGATAAAATCTAATTTGGCCCGTGTAGTCGGTGTCAATCATGAAAATGTGACATTTCTGTCTGAACCGATTTACTATTTTTGGATGTGTCACTCTAAGAGTTTGCTAGGCCTACTTAACATGAAAGTAAAACTTTTCTTAAAGGCTTAAAATGAGTCCCTTAAAAATGTGAAACATTCTTTCGTGATGTCTATTTCAATGATGCCAGTATTAAGTAGAAATGTTCTGCTTTAGTACGGGCCTGCCCTTTGTGTAGAAGTGCCATTTCATAATCGCTGCTTATCGTTTAAGTCAAGAAGAATGCACGCTTAACGTGCCGGGGGTTCCCGTAAACAGAAATAACTCATGCATGTAGGCCTACCTACAATCTGCTTAAATGTTTATGATACGCAAACATTTTTGTGCCTTGAAGTAAGCACCGAAATTGCTTACCGGTAACATGTTTTCTTTTTGATTGGGCCCATGTCAGCTTGCTGACATTGACCTTGATCAAACCAGGTATAAGTTTCACCTTCTGTACTTTAATTTCATTTTTTTAAATGAAGTGTGTTTTAAAGTAAAAGCTAAGTAAAATTGTGGCTCTTTTGTCATGTCGATAGACCCTTGCGCAACGCTGCTATGGGGGGGGGGGGGGGTATGCGCTGAGGTCATGCACACCTTGGTGATGGTGCTGCTTGAGAGTGTGACGTCATATGCAAGAAGCTCCGTAGTTAACAACAGTGGCATTATTAATGTCATCCAAATGAAATGCAATATTTTGTTTCCTTCAATCACAGGGACTTGGGGCTCGTTTGTTGTTAAATTGACTTTGGGGTGTCATGAGTCACATCGTCTACTCTACAGACGAACCTTACGGAATCATTTTGTTTTGTTGCAAATGACACGCCATGACCAAAGTATTTGCATGCACGGAAGGCTACCACTGTTCCTTCCTGCCGTTGATACATGACTTGTACATGTCTACTAACGGATTTTTTTCAAAACCATCCCCGGGAAAGCTCCCCTACGCTACCCATGTGATTATGTCAATGTGGGCCAACTGGTTAGACTGCGTGACTTGCAGCCTTGCTCTATGCTTGCAGCCACAAAGTTGTGGTTTCCTATCCTACCAAGATAACCGCTGATTTCACAATGACTATAATAAGTATTGACGTCTAGTTACTGAATCACAATTTCTTAATTTATGAACTTCATAATTATAGAGGTTAAGCCAATATTTTGTGTGAGAGAGATTGGCTGTTGGCCAGCTTGGCGTTTTATATTGACGGGAAGATTGTCACGCTTGCTCCTAGCTGCGGCCTATGCCGAATAGAGGCCTATCTGAAAGTAAACCCGTGAGGTATGTACCTACCGATGTTTACAACTAGACCCATGAAGGCTACCACCAACGTCCCCCTCTCCCAAACCCGTCTCATGTAGCCTAAAAAAACCCACAAAAAGTTTAAAATTAACAATGGGTTACGTGACTGGATCCGTCCCGATCAGTCTCCAACAATACTTAATAGGGAACTACAACTTACAAGGTGGTTTGGGGGATTTTGTCGATGACTGAAATAATGTGCCTAAACGAAACCTGATCACCATTAGTGCAAAGATCACCAAACGGCTCAAATGGTGATCAGATTTCGCGGTTGTGATTGGTCAATGAGAAATGGGCGTGGCTTAATGGATCGGTGTATTCACCTGACGGCATCACAAATATTGGTTGCGTCATTTCAGGGATGAATGGCGCATTTTGAGGTGACGCCTATAGGTCCGGTATAGACGTGCGCATCACTGTCTTTCCCACGAAATATGCTAATTACATTCACGTATGCGTACAGACACTATCGGCTGGCAAACGCTATAGAGTCGTGCACTAGACAGACGCGCAATGCGTTTGTGTCACGCCACTATCAACCCCATTCAAAAAAATGTGCGATGTTCCCTCATTTTTGCCTAGTGTTTAGTGCGCACGCGCAAGGTGCACTTTAAACATTTCATTTGAGGGGTCTATCTCGCTCCCAAAATGCAGACCGTGCACGGGCAGCGACAGTAGCCGCTTGTGGCATCAGTGCAACGGGGTCAATTTCGTTTGAATAGCCACCATTGATGTCAAATTACCACACATGCATGTTCATCTGAGGTTTTCGTTTGTTGGTTTTGTTGTTATAATTATTATTCGTGGTGTGTTTTTTGTTTTGTTTGTTGTTTTTGTTATTTGTCTTTATAACTTGTTTTGGGTTTATTGTGTGGTGTATTCATTTTTTATGCAGAGGTGTCAATACACTGCACTTTAAAAACTCCCGAGTCAAATCGGTCGGGGGGGCGGCGGCTGACCTGTTTCTGGGTCAGGCTGATGATCCAGAAAGTGGTTTAAAAAAATGTGCTTAACTCTGATTCTGCGTCACTTTGACCCATTTCTGGGTTATTTTGACATAGATTTCGGGTCATATTGACCCAGGCCCTGGTTAAATGTAGACCCGGAACTGTTTAGTGTGTGCACACTATGGCTGTAGATTTGGTTGTACAATTTTTAGAAGGTCGCCCTGCCTCGTGTTATGGGCTTGAAGCCAACGTGGCTTACTGTAGTTAGCTAACCATTACTACGCAAATTAAATGAATGCAAACACGTTGCGTCCGGTTCACTAATACTTTTTTCCCAATCGAATTTATTTGTCAACGATCAAAAGGTTTCACACCTCACTTCGGAGATTCTGACATTTCCATAATGTTTAAACTAGCAATGGGGGTCATTATTCTAGTCAAACGAGTAAGACTGAGTGTTGTAGTCTCTCTTCTCGTGCATCAAGGCTGATTCTTGTGTGTTGTAGGTCCAGACATTGGCGTCACTTGTAGGTCGCGACCGCCTTGAAATAAAGCTATATGTCGGGCTAGGGCTGGCCGTTTTATTATCTGTTGTATTCAGTTCAATTCAATTTAATTCGACATTCATTTCCATATTGGTGGAAACGAAAGAAAAAGAAACACATTATTGAAACATTATTTCAATCAAAGACAATCACAAAACTGATTGAAACCAAATAAAAAAATAATAATGAAAAGGATTAGGAGCCAACCAACACTGTAGACACGTTGCCATCGGGAAAAGGAAAAACGTCACATTGAAATTACTTCTATTTATATTTCTTAGCCAACAGTTATGTTCTTGTTCCCCCTTTCCCAATTTGATGTCACGCCCATGTTAATGTAATGTGATTACTCGAGGCACATCCCCTCAATGGGTGTGTACAACCTCGGTCATTAGCAATGATTACCATCTAAATGCATACCAATGAAGATGGTACACTCTGGTACAGTCATGTTTTCTCCTCACGTGGCATTTTCAAGCAATCAAGAAGTTGTTTCAGGGGCCTCTGTGGTAATGTCTTTTTCGCATGAGGCTCTGTGTACTATAACAATTAACTAGTTTAGCGTCACCTGTCCCCACCTTCATTCAACAGACTCCTGGGTCAAAATTAACCCAGAAGCTGGGTCGGGGGTGGGGCTTTACTCATTTTCGGGTCAGACTGACCCTAAAAGTGGTTAAATGGGAATTTAAAGGGTCTGTATACGTTTGGTAATGACTCTGAACATTAATGGCATTAAAAACTTACTTGGTAAGAAGTACAGCAGCTTTGGATAGTACAATGCATTTTGAGAAACTTTTCACTTCGAAGTACTGCGGTTATGGAAAAATATATCACTTTTTATCCCCCAAAATTTGAGTCTGAGAAGCGTTACGGCCGTAACGCTTCTCAGATTGTGTATTCCTATAGGGAATATTCTTCCTGCGTGGAAATATTCGCTCCGGTTTTTCGGTGATATCTCAAAAACGCGACCACCTTTTGAAGTGAAATTTTTTTCACAGGTTAGTTTTATTGTATGTACCTACATTTATATAGGATTAACACAATCAGTAGGCTCCAATTACCAGCACCTTTCACTCGGATTCTGAGTCATTTTGACTCAGATGGCGGGTCCTATACTGACCCAGAAATGGGTCAGGTCCGACAGGACCTGGTCCCAATTTCATAAAGCTGTTTAGCAGAAAATACTGCTTAGAATATTTCTTTGCTTAGCCAAAATTAGTGGGGCACCAGTCGCAACAATGTTAACTTTATCGAATGTTGGCTGGTAACCTGTTTTTGCTAAGCAATGTTTTTTCTGTGCTTAGCAAGTTTTTGTGCTTACAGGCTTTGTGCAGGGACATAGAGCTGCTTAACGGTAAGCAAATTTTCGTGCTAACTGTAGCAGAAAATTTTGCTTAAGAATAAGCGTATTTCACAGGTTAGCAATAAAATAAGGCGGTCACCTTGCGCGTTCACAATGGATTTGCATGGTTACGTCATTCATGTTCGTGCAGTAAGCACCGGAAGGTTAGCATGCTATTTCGTGTGCTTATGGTTAGCAGCGCTATGAATTAGAAATTCGTACGTAATAAGCAGCTCTATGAAATTGGGCCCTGGATCCGAGTCGATTCGGAACCGGAAATGTTTGAGAGTGTGTAACCCGAGGTCTGACCTCGTAGAGATTGGTACAAGAAGACTCATTCATTCCCTATTTTAAAACACAATGAATTTAAAACATGTCAAAATTATGCTCACTACCAGCCAAAATACAGTTCCTTGTAATTATATATCATCTGTGATTGGTATCCTGCTAATTGTGATTACCAGAAAAAATGGTAAGCAATCTTTGCTGCTTAAGCTGCAAATTAGGCCCGGTGATCTGAGCCAAATTGTTCAGCAGAAAATACTGCTGAGCGTAACTTTGCAGTGTACCAATCCAACAACAGTTACGGCGTATATTGGGGCAGGAAACAATTTTTGTGCTAACCTGCTAAGCAATATTTTGGTGCATAACAATTATCATGGGTGCTTTCAATTGTTTTTGTGATAACCCAAAAGGAGCCTGACGTATGCAATTTTAAGTGATATATGAAGTTTTGCATGGTGTTGAAAATAAGACTTTTAACTACAGCATTTAGTAAACTTGCGGGTATAAAACCATGTGTAAATTCTTTTGTGAGGAGTGTTGGCTCTGAAAAGAGCTGGTGTTATCTTGACGTTTCGAACAGTATATGCTGCTCTTCTTCAGAAAAGTTATATTTGACAGCATTGATTAGCCTCGACATGTTGTACATTGCGTGTTAATTAAACTTATATAAAGTTTTAAAAAACAGGTTTATTTTTAACTACAAGTCTTAATTTTTCATCTTTTTGGGGTAATATATAGCATTTTTTCTTGAAGTTGTTTCTAAAAATGTTAAAATCATGCTGTTTTTCTCCATAACATATAGCTGGAGGAACAAAGTAAGAATCTGTTGCAATATTTTTAACAGTGATCTTTTGATTTATTCCTTTTTGTTAGCAAAACAATTTGCCACATGTTGTACTCAAAACTATTATTGCATCATAATATCAAAGAAAAATACGCACACTTTTTTATTTACAATGTATAATTCATTATTGGGAAAGCTGACAAAATTAAAGTTTATTTGCGGTTTGAGTGGTTATAATGTAAGAGGATATATTTTTGATTATGGGTTGAACAAAGGAAAATTGACTAGAGCGGGATTTGAACCAACGACCTCCGGTTTAACGTGCCGGCGCTCTACCAACTGAGCTATCTAGCCCTATGTTGGCGGTCTCCCTATTTTGTCAATATCTTTGTTCGGGGGGAGGGGGGGGGGTGCCGATATATTTTTCTATCCCTTGTTCCTCAAACCCAGCCGAAATGAGGAGGGATAGAGTTTTCTATCCCTTGTTCCTCAAACCTAGCCTAAAAGTGGGAAGGGATAGATTTTTGTATCCTTTGCTGCTCGAACCAAGCGAAAAAAGAGAAGGGGTAGATATTTTTATCCCTTGGACCTCAAACATGACAAAATGTGCGTTATATTGCTAACAAATAACTGGAATTTATCCATTTTTTAATTGTTAGCCTAGAAAAATTAGATTGATATGTCAAATCTGGGGCATGTTTTTCACAATTTGGAGGAGAAAATGGTAAAAGAAAAATTTGTTGCTTTAAAATCTTGTTTCGAGTGCAATTTTCGGACTATAATGAAAACTTTAAGCTGTGAATTTGAAAAATATTACCAAATTTGAAAAAATGCAGTTAAATATGAACCTGTTAAAAGCTTTCATTCAATTAAATCTTTTTTTAAGTGGTATTTTTTTTTTTTTACAATATGAAAGTGGAAGTTGCAAATTTGTTTTGAGAAAAATATCGATTTAGCGATGAAAATAGTCGCCGAGCAGCATCATCACCCAGTCAAATCGATGACGAATCCGTCCGTCGAGGTGCGTCTCAGGAAGGCGGCTTAATCCACAGCCCTCGTTTGCTTGCTGGGCTGGATGCCCCCATACCCTGGTCGTCCACGTACCGACCCACAGCCACACCATCCGAGCACTGTGGCCATTCGACTTAGTGTGCGTGAGTGTGTGTACCCCCAACACTGACTTTACTGTCATGTGGTGTAGACCTTCTTAAAGTGACACATCCCCGATCTGATGCGGTTTCAGAGAATTCATTAGAGTGCCAAAGGAGGAGTACCTACGCCAGATGGTGAATTAAGACCGTTTGTTTCTCGGAGCTCTTGTTTATTGTGAAGTTTTTGCACCACGCATTCCGGTGACTCCAGCCCTCGTCATTTAGCAAGACAACAATATCATCCGTTGACGTCACGAGGATTGGCCAATTGTCTCAGCAAATCGCGGTGGGAAGTGATAAAACTTTGAAGTCTGTTGTTATTCTGAGGACTTCGCAGATTCATTGCCGCAGTTTATTCGGAACTACCAACATGAAGGAGAATTACAATTAAAGTTTTCAACCAGACATTAATGTTGCTATAAGCTCGTTTTGAAATCTGCATTTTCGTCTCAAAGATCTCAGCTAGCTCTGCTGGAGTTAACTTTATGAGGTGAGGAGAATATAAACTTACATTCAGACATACGTGGATAATTGTTTGTTTGTATCACGATGTTCCTTGAGCCAAGACTATTGCTCGTCGTGCTCCTGGTGGCGGGTGCAGCGGGCATTTCGTTCCGGGTCGAACCGAGCGCACAGACGGTAGTCCAGGGCCAGTCCACCACGCTGGCGTGCCAAGTCGACAACCAAGACGGTATCGCCGTGTTCTGGCAGAATGTGGTGACGGGCGAGTACATCAGTCGGGACCGTAGGATTGACCCGTATCGTCGCATCAGTGACTCCACTAGTAGACGGTACCGGATTATTGGAGACCACGGTTCCGGCGAGTACAATCTGCTGATACGGCGCATTTCGATGAAAGACGACAGCAGCTACGCGTGCGTTTACTTCCAAGAGATCGCGTACTACTCCAAAGTGGTTCGTCTCCGGGTGTTGAAACCTCCAGATAAGGGGTACCCCGTGTGCCTCCTCGGCCCAAGCCTCCAAATGTCCGTAGGGGACAACATAACGCTCGTCTGTGAATCTAAAGGTGGAGATCCGCCGGCCACACTCACCTGGATTCGGGGTGAGAGCATCATGGATGCCACCTCCATCCAGCACGAATACCGTACCGTCTCAGGCTATCAGCACACCTTGACTCCGGCTGACCGGAACATGAGGTTCACCTGTGTGGCCCGGAACCAAGCCCTTGCCCAGCCTCGCTCATGTTACGTCATCCCATTACGTAGCAGTATTGAAGTCTTGCTCCGACCCGTCGTGTCGACCATCTATATTGGAGCCAGTGTGAGCTTTAACTGTATCAGTGAAAATATTCCTCGGCTGATCTACCGATGGTCAGTGAATGGTCAAGCAATAACTGGATCCAGTTCAAAATACGAACTCCTCAGATCGGGATCACGGTTGAGGGTTATCAATGCAACCCTTGTGGATGATGCATCTCTCATCACGTGCAGTGTCGAGCAAGAGTCCCTTCATCTTGCAGCTCACGCAGTCGGTCAGCTCTGGGTTCGACAACTCAAGGACAACATCCTCGAACGCACAGCTACGTTGACAACAGTTCCAGTTACCACAACACCCATGGTGACTACTACGCAACCTTCTCTCACCACTCAACTGAAAACCACTCAACCAGTTACCACTACTCAAACTATAACCACTACCGAACCAATTACCACAACTCAACAAGTGACTACAACGCCAACAACTCCGGCTCCAACTACTAAACCTGTTACCACAACGGAGCCTATAACCACTACCGAACCAATTACCACAACTGAACCAGTGACTACAACGCCAACAACTCCGGCTCCAACTACTAAACCTGTTACCACAACGGAGCCTGTTACTACAACAAAACCGGCTACAACAACTCAACCGATTACCACAACAGAACCGATTACCACAACCAAACCGGCAACAACCACCGATCCGGTTACCACAACCAGACTTTTGACAACTAAGACCACGACTGTGCCTACAACTGAGGCCCCTACAACCAAATCTATAACCACAACAGAACCAGTAACCACGACCAAAACGCTAACCACAACCAAACCAGAATCTACCACGGTCGCACAAACAACTCAAGCAACCACCACTCCTCAACCACCACCGGTTACGAGACCGAATTCTGTTGGGAATGAACCAACTCCCCACAATAGCCTTACGGACACCGAACAGCTCAACGTTGTTCCTGGTATGCCGGGCACAAAGAAGCCGAGGGGCGTGGACGTCCTGGCGGACAACAATCTGTCTGGGTTGTTAGAGAGAGCCGTTTCACGCCTCAACCCGACTGTGCCGGACCATCAAAAGAAGATTCCTCCACCGGAACCCAAATCTACGCCGGCAAGAGCAACCACAAGAATCACTCCCCCACCTCCACCGACCAGTCCCGTCAAGACAGGTCCCATGTCACAGAGGGGTGATATCCCATACTATAACGAATTACCCACCGTACCCGCAAAACCCACCACTCCGGCTACTACGACAACCGTGCGTCCAAAACGCCGAAAGGGCAAACGTAAGACAAGTCGACCGAAGCCTAAGACCACCACTGCGACGACCACCACGACCACGACCACCACACTGCTGCCAACAACAGTCCCGGATCAGCCCAAGACCGCCATGAACAACCCAACCCTTGCAAGCGTGAACAACGCTGGCAGTAATGCCGGTGTAACGGCCGGGCTCAGTGTTACCTTCATCCTCTTGACCATCCTCGGTGTCGGACTGGCCATCTATTATTTCAAGTTTAGAAAACAGCCAGCAGAGGAGGAAGTAAAGAAAAAATAAGTTTTACATCTACCTAAGTTTTTAATAAGTGTCGTGCACTCTGGACAAAAATACTTGTCAGAATCGACTCAGATTCCGCGTCCCGTAGGGCTGACCAATTTGCAGGTCAACATGACCCGATATCTGTTTCAAAATGACTCCAAAATGGATCAAACTGGGTCGCAGAATCCGAGTTAAAATCACATTTTAAAACCAGGTTCCGGGTTTTTCAGGCCCCCTGGGACCCGGAATCCGGGTCAGTTCAGACACGGAGTGTTTAGAGTGTATAGATAGATCAAGTTATTTGATGGTCAGTTTTTGGTTCCTAAAAGTTCCCATGGAATGTGGTTAAAATTGTGTGCAAATCTTTAAAGGAAGATCGGAACTGAGGCGTTGTTGTATTGACACCAACTCAGTTTCAAACCAATTTGTGAATCCTGGAGAATCTGGTGATGGTGGTTTACTTAATTGATCGATAGTCAAGTTGTCTCTTATAAAAGGAACGTCGATCGATACTTCAGTGATCAGCAGTTGCCTTGTCATGCATTGCTGGAAATCACAACAAAATGAATCAGTGCCTGTACACTTCGTACAGGTTTCACTGTAAGCTGTATGAGTCACATTTCCTTCAGATTACACGAACCATTGCGTTTTCTTAATTCCGACATCTTGTAATTGGCTAGGTCAAATTCAGACACACTTCTTCGAAACCAAGGTTTTGGTTGAAAGGCTCCGGCTTGGGCTCCGTCGGTGGTTTTTGAAAACGTACACTTTCGGTATGGGGCTTCAAACTATATTAGACCGTTTCCGAATTGGCGGTTGTGGCTATACGGCTACGACTGTTGCTAATGGTGATATTATGGCCATCCTATACATCAATGCATGATGACGCAGTGATCTAGCCGTAGCCAAAGCCGTAACTTACAATTCGGACACGGCCCGAGGTTGGGACTAATGAAGTAGTCTGGTCCCCTTTTTATCAATTTAAATCAAAATGTACTTTTGGATGTAGATAGTTCCCACCTGACGCCACACAGTGTAAAGTCGGCCATATTTACGGGCATTCAATTCGGACGCAAGAAGAAGTCTGGTCCTCTGTAATCACTTTGATTTAAAATTTCATTTTGGGGTTTAGTTAGATATAGTTCCCGCACTTGACGTCACACAAAAAGTCGGCCATCATTACAGGCAAAGATAATCATGTTTTGTACGCACAACTATACGCGTTTTGCGTGAATACCGCATTCGGTACGCGGGAGTTGAACCAAATTATGTGCATGATTAGTATATAGCAGGCTCACAGCAAAAACCCAAGTTGCCCGTGGGGAGCTATACCTAGGTAGAGTGATAATATTGCACTGGTCTATTTTAAAAGTAACTTATAACCATTTGACTGAATAGAATGTTAAAGCCCGTGAAAGTATTATACATCAATACATAAAGTATTTTGCAAGGGACGGATTTAAGATGAGAAAACTAAAATAACGAAACTTGATGCCGTTTCATGCAGTCATCGATATTACTCCGCAGGGGACTGTTTTAGGGCGTCCATTGGAAAACTCCGTCTCATCACAACGCCAAGAGCCGTTGTCTGGCCCGTAGGCGCCCACTTCTGCGAATTGGCTGTGTCGAAAGTTTTTGTAAAGTCGGCCATCTTTACGGGCATTCAATTCGGACGCAAGAAGAAGTCTGGTCCTCTGTAATCACTTTGATTTAAAATTTCATTTTGGGGTTTAGTTAGATATAGTTCCCGCACTTGACGTCACACGTCTGTCAAACGGTAATGTGATTTCACTACGATGAAAAGATACAATTAGTAGCAGACGTTCAGGTCGGAAAGATTTTCAGACAAGCCGCGTCGATCCGAAAACACAAAAGGGCCAAAATGCCAAAACGCCAAATGGGTGAAAGTGACTATGCGTGAAGTCCCGATGGGCTTCGGTTTAAGGAAGGGGTTGCAGACGCTTTTGTTTTGGAGACCCCGTTTAAACTTCCGGAATTTTCAAAGAAGTTGTTGAAGAGAGTAGCTAGCTTCGGTCATTGATCACACGACCTTCGTTTTGTCGAGAGATAAGATTTAAAAACTCCCAGACGCTGGCATATGACACACCCTTTCCTTCACCGTTGGTGAACTTTCTTTTTATTTATTTCTGCGCCGCTGAAATGCTTTAAGTAAAAGTTTAAACGGTTTGTAGATACATTATCGCGGGAAAAATGTATGCTTAGTAGGCCATGGTTTTCACCATGTTGTCCTGCATCGTTCTAAAATATCTAGCACCAACTTGTGTTTCACTTTCCGTTGAATTATCCCTACTCTACATTCCTTCTCACTTTGCGGAAGGTGATAATCCGCTTATTTTGTTTAGCGCAGAGAAATAGCTCAAAATTTATATTTTTATCACTTCTATTTTCAGCAGTAATCTCTCCATTTTGAAAAATTGTGCTATAATTGTTCCCCCGTTAAAAAGTAATTTTGTTTGTGAATGAATATTGACTACTTGTCCAGCTGGCCTTTTTGCCTTAGGTGAATTTATGGTATTTTAGCCTATGACAACAAAACTTGTAAATATTGTGTAAATATTGAAACATGGAGGGTGATCTTTGTAGGTTTGTAATATTTATAACTTTATTTTTCACTTATGAATTTACTCATTTTTTTACATCAAAATAATCATTGTCCTCACCGTTTGCATTGTGCTAATAAGTTGTAATTATAGTTGTAGGCCTACACAATAAAATATTACATCATTTAATCAAGATTTCTACGGGAGAATGTAAAGTGAGAAATTCTTGCCAAATCAGTAACCAATGGTTAAAGGGCTCTATGTAAACACAATACTAAACGATATTACAGCAAATTTTACAATTTGTTTAGTATTAAACCTTACACGCCACAGAAAGAGTGCTAAGAGTAAGATACATAAACCGCTGGCAAGATAGTGTGTCTTTTGCCTTGCTTTACATACGGTTGGTAGTGTTTATAGAAAATAGAAATTCCACAACCTGCGGCTCCGTCGGCAGGAAACGTCTGCTTTTACAGGCTTGATGAAGTCGGGCCTAGGACACAACTTCATAAAAGGCTTAAGCACAAAAAGTAACTAAGCACAACAAAATTATGCTTATCAGAGTAAGGTATACCAGCCAAAATACTAAGTCACATGTACAATCTGTGACTGGTATCCTGCTTATTTTTGCTTAGCAGCAAATTGTTAAGCAATATTTCAACAGCTCTATAAATTGGGCCCTGTCCCAATTTCATGGCTCTGCTTACCGCTGAATTGTGCACCTTCAGTCACCATGCTCTACTTTCAAGCTAAGCGCAACTTTCAGAACTATCTGAACCGAATAAAGATTACAAAGAAACAGTTTCTTGCATATCTTAAAAGTGCGAATTTTTCTTCAACCGATAAGCGCCGAATTGTTCGCTTATTGCATACACGGGATGAAATTTGGTCCTGTTGGGATGGCTGTTTTGGATGGGGGGGGGGGGGGGGGGGTGCAATTTTCACACTTTTACTGACACAATCTTTGGATCATATTTTGTAAATCTTTATTCAGAATGTTATCAACTAAGCCTCATTTACATTATTTAAAGGTATTATACAGGATTGGTAGAGCTGACAAAATAATCACAGACTGTGTTCATGTTTTGTGTAATCAACCACATACATGAAATAACAAAACCTGTGAAAATTTGAGCTCAATTGGTCATTGAGGTCACGAGAAAATAGTGAAAAGAGACCTTATGTGTTTTCTGTTTTTCAAACATCGAGTTTATTATCGCACGCGATAAAAACTATTGTTTTACTCATTTCTCAGAAACGATAGCATTTTAGGCGGAAATATTTTAAGGAACCCTTTCTACCATTACTTACTTTAAATCATGTAAATTATGTGTGAATCTGTGAACATTTGTGTTTTTCGATCTTACCAATAGTGTACAGGGCCTTTAACACTGACTAATATTGACCGAACCATTACTTTAAATGAAAGGTTCTGTCTTATAGGCCTGTACCTCTTTTGCCCACGTTTTGGCAAACTATTTTACCATAGCTAAAGGAAGTATATTTTCATTTCTAATAAAAGATTTATAATTGCAAACGATGTAAATAACAATTATTGTCTACTACTTGAAACGTGTTAGTGATAGTGTCTGGCAATTGTGAAACGTCCTGTTTTCCTGTCGCGGTCTTAACATTGCGCTATATAGACCTATAACATGGTGCGACCATCTTGATTTTATACCATATTCAACTAAATGTTATCGAACCGAGGTTGGGAAGGCGAAATAGTCTGGTTCCTTTTCATACAATGAGTATTAACATTCATTACTTTTGTTAGATACAAGGAGCACGACCAAGATGGTGGCAACAATAAATGGTGAATGGTCATTAAGGGTTGACCTCCCAAAGTAACACCCATCTCATGACCAATTAGACCACGGACACGACGCCTAACCACCCTTCCCCTATCAACCTCTTTAGATAACACGCAGCCGTCCATCTCATGACCAATTAGACCACGGACACGACGCCTAACCACCCTTCCCCTATCAACCTCTTTAGATAACACGCAGCCGTCCATCTCATGACCAATTAGACCACGGACACGACGCCTAACCACCCTTCCCCTATCAACCTCTTTAGATAACACGCAGCCGTCCACAAAATTAACCAATCTGATCCATTCAAGGAGTATCGTAATAGTGAAAATAGCTTACAAATTCCTTCCACTGTGACTTAAAATATTATCACCAGAGTACAAAGTAGTAATCAGGTTTGAGCTCTCGGTGCCATCTTCCCGAAGATGACGAAGGCTCACCAATTAAAAGCATTTCTAAGACACTTCCTAAGCACTGGTTCAAAGATATCAACGTCATATCGCTTTTATTTTAAGCAGTGGTGACGTTTCCGGTTCTTCTATGCAACTGGTTATCGTTTTGATGCTGAGTCAAATAATTGCAATCTATTAATTTGTCGGGGGGAATATGAGGTGATTTTGTTGTATTTTCTGTGCCATTGTCGTTAAATCTAATTTTAGAAAGTGATTCTGATCACCACTTTATGTAATTGGCAGGCACTGCTGTTTAATTTACACTCTATGTTCTACGCTCGGTTGAACAGTGTAGGCTCATGTGCCGAACAGCTGATGATGCAAAGTATAGACCCCTTGCATAACGCGGAACGCTAAATGGACCCTGAGGTCACGCACACTATTTTACGCACAAAGAACACCTATCGTCCAATCATCTGCCTCCTTTGACCTCAGTGAGGGCGCTTTTTGGCCTCAGTGAGGGCGCTTTTTTAGCGTGTGATGGCATATGCAAGGGGTCTATTGCTGTATTTTGTGTAGCTCGTACTAAACGATTTGGGTAATCAAACTCCCTACTTTAAAGACAGAGGAGTAAGGTGCCAGGGTAGGAAGGAGAAGTACTGGTCGAGGCGAATTCAGGATTTTAAGCCAGTGGAGATGGTGAAATAAACACAAGTTCGCACGAGTACAGTGTAAAATAGTTAACATAACACTCAGTATTTTGCTATTTTGTATACAAGATTTTGGTCTTAATTTACCCATAGAGCAACTTACTCTATGCTTCATCATAGCACCTTGCTCTATATGATTATATAAACGACTTCTCAGCACCGTCGAAGGTGCAAGCAAATTCACTATATTTTGAGCTGAGCCTCTGGGTTGAGGGCACAAAAGCCCCCGTCTGAACGCTCGTTGAATTGGTGGTCTCAAGTATTGTTTAACCAGTATTTTCTGTACGATTTATCGCACGCAGTAATTAATAAGTACATTCAATTAATCACAAACTGTCGAGATTTCGGTCCCTTGGTCTACAAACTGTTTTCGAACCAAGTGTTCACATTCTACACAGTTTTTCCCATGACATTCATCCAGAAGGAAAGAGTGGGCGGGGACACTTATAGAAACCTACACACCACGTCCAATCAAGGTAGCAATGTATACTCTTGATGTCATAGTGCCACCCCTCTTTCCTTGTTTAAGGGGGGGGGGGGAGACAGGGAGAGGGGGAAGAAAGTACTCGTTATAACCATGTGCAATTATACAAGGAGATCTCTGTACGTGTACATTACTTCTTACTATGATTCATGTACCCATGGGGGGATGGATCAGCCTTATCAACCAGAAGCAATCGCGGTTACCCTCAAGGTCCGTTTTCCACGGCCGGGTATTTCCACCCCAAAAGCTCATGGGTTTAACGCGGCTATACTCCCTGTCTAAAACCTCTCAAGCCCCCGGTTGGATTACACGCCGTGTGGTAGGTCGTCTTTTGGCCGCGGTTTGCAGAAGGGGGCTGGCTGTGGGAAATTACTTGCTGTGGTGCCGGAAAGCAGTCGGAAATTTCTGTAATTATTATTGTCAGCGTGAGTGAAAGTGAATTGATGAAATGGGGGTAGAGGGTATATGGGTGTGGCTGATCGGGTGTGCGTGGGTGAGGGGTGCATGCGGGTATATGTTTGGTGATATCTGTGCAAAGGGTTATGCTTAATCAACGAAGACTTATACAATAACATTTATATTGATCTTTAATACATAAGTGTAAACAACCAAACTAGACTTGTGTCAAAGATAGTCCGCGGTGCAGTCAGGCATGCAGTGGCGCAACCGCGGGGCGGGGCGGTAGCCCCCCCCCTTCCTGGTTGAAACCTTACCCCTCCTACCACCAAAAGGAGATTGAAGAAATGGTTCGATATATAAATAGCCCCCCCCCCCCCCCCACCCTCAGATTATGTCATTGCCCCGTCCCAAAAATGGAAATGTTTGGTTTCGCCACTGATATTCCGACGTCTTGGATGTCATGACCCACTTCAAGCTTGTGACCTGTTGGGAAAAAATGACCTTCATTCAAAGGCCGCTCTCTTTCTGCAAAGACCCCAGACAGCCCGGCACCTCCAGAGCATTGATCATAAGGCAGGATGTAATGCATTTAAACCAAGCTCCGGGGATGAGAGCAGGAGGAAAGGGGAAAAGACCGAGGGTCAATGAGCTCATTTCCACGGTGCTGACAGAGAGGCTTACCCCCACCCCGGCCCCGTGCTGACGGTCGAGGAGTCGATGCTTGTTTTATGGGTTGGTGTGCTTCCTCGGTGAAACAGACCGTGATGGCATGAATGGGGCTGGAGGGGGTGGAGAGGAATTGTCTCTGGGGGCCGGGGATGGGTGTCGTCTGCTCTCGATCTCACAACCGTTTCCTTCAGAAGGCGTCCACATCAATATTCTGATTGTATTTTTGGCCATGCACTTTGCTTGTTTTAGGTTCAGACAGAAACAGTCAAGCTCAACTGTCGGTCCCGCATCTAGACTGATACAAATTAAATCAAGATCAAACTGGCTAGATTTCCTGTATGGAGAATTGATGTTCACAAACTCATTCCTGCGTGAGTGTATCACATGATTGTCCCAACAGATAAGGCACATCGTTTGTTATTTATAGAAACTTTCTAAAGTGAACTTGTTAGTGACAAATTTGCAAGAATCCAGCATCATAAATCACACAATGTCCACACCCCACATAATATAGGCCTATATAGATACTGAATGTTGAATCAAGAGACAAAATTTTATATGCTGCCAAATTTGATGAATGTGGCAGGAACGAGGTTGTATAAAACGCAGCCTTAAACAAAACAACAAAATTTGCAACCAACGAGATAACTTGTATGTGATGTATAAAACATCGCAATGTAGCTGGGACTGGACGCACAACTTTAGTAGTGTAATGTAGCAAATGACGTCATATGACGTCACGAGCCGAAACAGCGCCCCCACTGAGGTCAATGAAAGCCTGTCATTGGCTGAGAGTTGTGCGTGGTGCGTGTGTAGACGCATGCGCGTTTCCATTGTTTGACCTCAGCGATGGCAGCTCGTGCAATGGGTCTAGTATACATTTTAAGGCTTCTTTTATATATTATAGGGGCTTTTTTCCAATCCTCAGCTTTGGCTCCGGCTCCGGCTCCAGGCTCCATTTGATGTTGTAAAGACCGTACAAAACGTATACACTGTTCCAAACGACGGAGCCGGAGCCCAAAGCCGAAATTTGGAAAAGGCCCTTTCAGGTCTCCTTGTTAAATTCTGACCCATGTTTTTGTTTTTCTTTTAAGGGTTAAGAAAGTCAAACCCAACTTTCGGATCACATTTTCCAGATCCCGATCTGAGTCAAAATCGATCACCGATTTTTTCGAGAATTAGGTCATATCAACCCTAAAGTGGCTCCCTCTCGGGCCTGCGCCTGGATCTGGACCAGATCGGACCCAGGGAATTTTGTAAGTGTATTAGCAGTACAGTGCATGTAGCACCGAGAAAACATACGTGCTATACAGGCAGAAGCCATGCAACTGGATCAAGATGCCGAAGTTGTACTTTTATTTACCCTTGAGATGCAAACCAACAATCTCCTCAAATTATAAGACGAGCAGCCAATCTCAAGAAAACCGTGTCATTGTTAATATACTCGTGCAATCGAGGTATACCCATCCCCCATGGAACCAGGGAAGTTCAAGGTCTCATCCAGGGTCTTCCCGTCTCATTCCCCGTGCCTTTCTAGGAGAGCAAAAGACGGGGGCTTAGGGGCCGTGCGACACGCTCAGTTTCACGGAAAGGCACTCCCTCTAGACGGAACTTATCATTCCTGTAGAACAGAGTCATGTACCCTTTTTCATTCCAACATGACTAAATCAGAAGTAATGTTTTGACGTGATGGATTTTTTTAAGGGATTCAGTGGGTCGGTACCCCGATCCCTTTCAGACGTCCAGGTTATCCATGACACAGACTGTGGTTCTTAAATAATTATTATTATACAATAGTTACTTAGGATACCGGGCTTCCATGCCGACACGCGTATACATTACAGTCTACATACGTGCATGGCAACCCTGTTGAGTCCCCAAACAGGTGTATGAACTAGTAAGTGTTCCAATACAGTATACCCTTTGCACTGACGTCATACGCGGTTTCTGACCTATATATGGTCCACCATTTTGTGAGTCAAATTGCATGTCAAGATATGATGAGCGCGTCTTAACGTGCGCGTTACCTAAAAATGTGCACTACACAGAAAATTATGTCATACTTTTTTTCAGGGACAATGATGACGTTATGTGATGTTTTGGGGTTTTTTATTTGCAGTGTTTAATTTTCCGAAGTAAATTTTTGAAGCGTGTCCTCCAAGCTCATTATTTATGCACAACCATGACGGTAATGCATACGAAGCATATGCAAGGAAGCATTGTTTAGACCCCTGCGCACTGAATGTACACGGGGGTATCCCAACTCCCCAAAAGGCGCATCCAATTTATCGAGGGTCATAACGTCAGACACATTTTGGTCAAAAGTTACGAGGGAAGGGCCCGAAATCACCCATTTGGCACTTCAATGACGCGACATACATCGTTTACAAGATGTCCGTACAAATTGCACATTTTTTGACAATATCACTAATTACTCGTAGTGCTCAATGCTAGGTTTACGGAGTGTATCTTTTACATAGCTCGGAAGACTTTAATGACCCATCCATATTAATTAGAGGCATCCGGTAGAGGGCGGGCGATTCCATGGCAACACCTTGACTTCAAGGTTTTTATAATGACTGTGAAACAGCTGAAGATTAGCAAGTGGAAGTTCTGGCTTTGAAAGACGCACGATTTCGTCTTTTCTTTTCATTTCCTTCCGAGAGGGAAGTAAACAAAAGTTCAGTCCGGGTTCGTAATGAATGAGTCGTCTTTTGCACTAATGAATGAGTCGTATTTTTTTTGGAATTAATGATTAAAATGACATTGTGTAATTGATAAACCATGACACGTGTTTTTGTTTCAAAGTAATACAGTACCCGGTGATCCATATTGATTGGACCATATTGGACTTTTAAGGCCGTATTCGAATTGGCGGCTACATCATCTACGGCTGGTATATATGTTGCTAAGGCCGGTAAGACCTTTCTTTTGTTGATAAACAAAGTGCGCCGGTTGGCATGGACGGCCGAATGTTAGCAAAACATTCAATCGTGTTAAAAAATATTGTGACCAAATTCAACATTTTCTGTTAAGATTCATGAACGGAAATACCTTCCATGATTGGTTGATTTTTTCCCAACAAATTCAACACTATTTTTGAATATTTGTGTAACACTGCTACAAACAGTGGCAATCTGTTTTTGATTTGCAGTTATGGCTTTCCATACTTTTCCAACCTGGGTTGGCAAAAAACTCGGGCTGTGACGTTACAAAAGAAAGGTCTATATAATTATGTTGCTAAGGCCGTCCTATACTTCAAGGCATGATGACGTGAAAATCAGTGTTGTATGACTCGAGTCCAGGACTCGGACTCGAGTCCGTCTCGAGTCACAATTTCGGTGACTCGGACTTGACTCGAGTCACGTCTGCAAAAGACTCGGACTCGGACTCGGACTCGGACTCGACTATCATGACTCGGACTTGTCCCCGAGGACTCGTGACTCGAGTCACGTATTTTCACAAACAATACCTTTTTAAAATATTAAAAACAATTCCGATGATCCGATCGTCATTCCCGGAGTGCACATGGAGTTAACGTCTAGCATAATAAATAAGTACACTGTCATATGGTGTTGCAAGTAATAGTGTTCGTGATGATTGTGTAGATGGCCATCTACGTACAGCGCGTGTATGTTCGATTCGTATGTTCAATACGCATAATAACACTGGGATGCACGACACCAGTATTATGCTGGTATTCTGTCAACGTTAACACCATAGCCACTGCTTGTGCTTGATGCATATTACCAGGGAAATGGCATGTCTGGTACCTGTAAAACACAGCCTGTATATTGCACTGTGATGGCTGTGTGTTGTTTGCACCAGTTTCTACACACACACGACACACACACGACACACAACATTTTTTCAATCAAGGCATCTACCGTTCCGCCCCGTATTGTTTATTTTGGTTATACCAACTTAAACAAAAACTTTAACAGAACTTTGTTTAAAATAAATGTGTTTTATTTTGTCATTTCCAATTCTTATTTTACGTCATTTGGTTTGCAATCAATATTTAAACAAGTGGCTCGTGACTCGGACTCGGACTCGGACCAAGTGACTCGTGACTCGGACTCGGACTCGGACCAAGTGACTCGGGACTCGGACTCGGACTCGACACAGGTGACTCGACTACAACACTGGTGAAAATCAGGCCGTAGCCATAGCTGTAGCCGCCATTTCGGACACGGTCAAATACTTTTGCAAAACAAGTGATAAAGGTATGGGTCATAGATAAGTACTCCGGAAATTATTAACCATAACAACTTAGTTGGATGAGAGACACTGCAGCTGCCTGTTCAAGAAATGATTTCCTTTTAAGTTATATGGTTTGGATGGGGTTTTTTTTCACCCAAAAATATTTGAATCTGAGAAACGACTCATGCATAAATCGTTTCTCAGATTCCTGAGGGGCCAGTGGTGTCCGTTGGCGAATGCAGCGGCCAGAGATGCAGTTGGTATCCGCGCTGTCACTTCGCTGAACGCGGACGGATTCGACGTCCGTGTGAAAGTACGAACATTGACAGTTTGTTGCTGTTTTCTGAGCAAGCAGACACTGTAGGCCTATTAAGATAAAACTTTTAGAAGTGACTTTATTTTTTCTTTCTTTATAATTTTTCATATAAAAATCAGCATTACGTTGACCCTACCTTTCAAACACACGACGAGTCTTCAAATGTCGTTGGATGTGTATATCTTAAAATGGCTCGGAAAACCTTTAACTAGTGTTAATTTTCCTGTGCAGTTCAGACACATTTCTACGGAAGCCAGAAGTGAACATCCGCGTTTGCATGTCTCTAAGCTACATTATTGTTCCGTTTTTCTAGATCACATGGTGGATGGTAACCTTGTTTTGGGTGCACTTTTCAAGTATTTCAACTACCTAAACATTTAAAATTTAGGACCACTAACTGCAGAATTTTTATAGAAATTGGGAAATTATATTCTCACATAAATGCCATGTTTATTTCTAATTTACATGACTGGAATTGTTTATATTAATTATCATACATAACAAATTGTTAACTCTAATTTTGTGAATTCTAGATAAATGTAGTAATATAATTTTCGTATAATTTTTATAAACATTTTATAAGTTGTTGATAATAGGAGCGGTTCGATATTAACAAATTAGAAACAGCATTTAATCATACTATGGTTTTTCGAAAAAATACATATTATCCCCCAAAATGAGGAGGGAAGGGCTTTTACTGATGACTCTGCGCGCGCGTGATCCTATATCTAGACGATGGCGGCGCTGTTTGTTGTGCTAAAGAGTTGTTGTGGACAAATCCTCGGTTGGGCTAGGAGTTGAATTTATAAGTCACTTCTGGCAATGGTCTGTGTAATCTGAAGAATCGTCACATTCCAGACTATTGGAAACCCACAAATTGATAAACCTACTATTTTAGATGTTTTGGGGGAAATTGCGGTTATCGGGAGCCAGCGTACGCAGGTGCGATGACGCACAGCCATTTCCCTGTGGAAGAAAGTCTGAACTGCGTTTCACCACATTGTCAACGAAGCGTG